>OVBJ01000067.1:0-124378 GCA_900406535.1 Noccaea bulbosa
AAAAATGACATTTTATTATTTGTATATTTGATTTGTCTTTTTTTTAAGTTGGAGGTTAAATTTGCAAAAAAAAAAATAGTTCGTGGGTTCTTTTGCATAAAATATTTTAAATTTTGTGACAAATATAGGCAGGGGCTATATAGCGAGTGACTTTGGAGTTCAGGGGATTGACTAGCACGTAATATAATTGAGGGTTTAATTTGCAAAAAAAAATTAGTTGGCGGGTTTTTTGCACAAAAACCCTTTATTAAAAGATAAACTGAATAAAACAATCGTCTAAAAACAAATTACAATACAAAACCATCGGTAAATAAATGATACACCACATCCGCATAAGAGTAAAAAGTAAAAATGGTTGTTGCAAGCGGCAAGAAATAATTGAAATACTAAGTAATCTATAGTATTTTGCAGCTGCTCTTCATTCCTTCAAAGGCAAGAACCAAGAGCAGAGGCTAAATTCTAATGATACAACAAAATGTATGAAACGAAATTCAACTACACCTGAGATGATTCATTTCATACGGTTAGGAGAAGCAGAGAGTCAGGAGAAGTACCCATTCTGCTTAGTATCTATGTCTAGGACGCAAGGCGGAATACGAATTCCCGCCTCGATCATCATTACGACTTCCTCCGCCTCTTCCTCCTCCTCCTCTGCGGTCACCACCTTGCTGGTGATGATGATGATGCTGACCACCATACCCTCGTGGGTCATTATTATGCTCTGACCCACCTTGATCATGCCATTGTTGTTGTTGATGTTGATTGTACTCGCCAGAATATCCTCCTCCTCTGTTGTCACGGTGACCTCCTCCCCGTGGTTGGATCGGGTAAGGATCTGATGGGAATCTCCCAGTGACTCCACGAGGTTGGTACCCACCTCGGCTTTGATAAGGAGGCTGTTGTGGGTGTGGTTGTGGCTGAGCATAGCCTTGCACGCCGGGTGGAGCTATATAGCCACCGTACTGGTAAGGAACTGGTGGAACATACTGCGGAGGATTGTATCCGTAGCCAGGAGGATGCTGAGAATGTACATCTGCTGGTATCTGATATCCATGCCGGTCTGTTCTCGTATTTAAGCTGTTGGAGACTAGACGATGTGCTGCGTCTCCCAGATGCCTCCCAGATACACTTCCAGGTGGGTTATTATGCCTAAAGAATTGAGCAGAAAATAATTGACAATTAATGAAACCAATTTAGACGAAATTCGTTTTAACTTGGTTTGATGATTCTATTATTACCTTCCTTGATTATTATTGTAATTATTATTGTTGTTATTGTAATTATTATTATTATTATTATGCATCGGTCTCCTCCCGTTTTCCTCATGCCACAGAGCAGGTGGGGGTTTCAAGTCTCCTATGTTCACAATCTGAAAAAGACAATAGAGAAAAAACAACCAACTTAAAGCTACCTGTAGAAGATTTATCGATAGAGGTCACCCAAAACTGATGACACTAACAGACTAGACATCGAGTATCATGTACCTTCTTAGGGAAGATGACACCAGGAGGAGGTCTGGTTATGTGTTCATGTGCATCGGGAAGTCTGTAAACGCAACATCTGAGAAGCAATGAAAACAAATCAGCTTTTGAATGTTTCATAATAAATATAAGCTTTGTACATTTTTGAAAAACTAGGTCCGTGATCTCACATGACTTGGTTAGTCAAGATGTCTTCCATGCCCTCCATTGGGGACCTGAATATAGGCGGGTGAGTCTCCCCTGCACACGGAGTCAAGTACCCGTTCATGCCATCACTGCAAGTAGCTCTTAAGACATCAGGAAACTGATCGTGAAAATATATAAAAGAGTTACATGATTCATTTGTTTTACAAACCTGAGCTCAGGTCTGATCTTAACTTTAATGTCTACTCTCTCCCTTTCACTTAACTGCCGAACATGGTTGTCAAGCGAAAAGATGAGTTCAGCAAGGCGATGCGACGTTGCTATGAAAAGCATGTCACACATCATACTGTTTCTACGCTTCTCTTCATCCTGCAGATTTTGAAGAAAGAACACTTAAAATTACATCTTTTTCAAAGCACACATCTTGATCTGAAGGAAAGCATAAGAGATGAAGAATTGACGTATTGACACCATACCGTCAACGTGAATTCCACTTCGGAGACAGCTTCTAAAAGGCGTTTTTCATCGATGAAAGGCAGCTTAGCAATACCCTTCAGAGGAAAAGAAAATAATAAAGTAAGTTAAAAGTGTCATTCCATAATAGTGACTGTGTTTGCAATACACGAGTGAGTTAGAGATCAGGAAAGATACCTGCCACGAATAACGCTTTCCATTCATGTCAACTTCAAAATCTGGAGAGAATAGAAAAGAAAATAACGAGATGTACATATATAATTTATTACAACATTGAAACACAGAGTGAAAAGACAGAATTTTTATGAGGAGAGGAATCACTACCAGTTGGGTAAAAATCAATGATGGGTGAGGTGGGATCCGTCATCAATGTCCTATAGCGCTCTGGAAGTGCATGCGAACTGACCAAACGAAAGTAAGAATTACAGATTTACAGAGGAAACAAGAGTGTAGAAGAAAGAGAGAGTAAGTATCCTTGGCAAACGTAGACTACCTTGCCGCTGGGAACACCCCGAGAAGTTGATTGAAAGGCTTAAAAGGAGTTCCTAATTCAAACTTAATATCCAGCTCTCCTAGATCCTTCAGATCAGATGCAAATGGTGCATAATGGTAAGGATAAAACCTGTAACGTCATAGCACAATTGTATCAGAAGAGACAGCTAAAACCTGTAACATCAAAGTCGATGAAGACAATAATCTAAAAAGCAAATATAGAGCTTAATCCAAAGAAACAGAAAATAACACAGTTAACTCATTCAAACCAAGACTAAATACAAAGTCATAGATAGAAAATAACTTCTGGATTCCGTTTGGATGGAAATCAATAGTAAACCAAAAGAGAGTTCGACAATCAAAAAACGAAGCGTAGGAACTCACCACTGCCAGGAGCAAACACCTTCCATGTAGTAATGCATGACCCAACAAAGGCCTTCTGTGTACTTCAATACCTGCACAAAAGAATGTTTCACAAGTTGGAAGAAACTCTCCAAGAATGGAAGCACCAAAACTTGAAATATACATATCGTTCTATAACTCACAACATCCTTCCGTATTCTTTCCATTTCTTCAACGGTCACTGCTGAGAACTTCTCTTCATAATACCTTTCTCTCCATCCAGGTTCCCCTAGCTTCACCTATGTAAACAGAAACCACTTTCAGAAACGAAGGGATACCCAAAGATTGACAATCAAACGGTTATAGAGAAACAAAGGAAATTCCAATAAACAATGTAAATCTATTCGCAATTCAGTAGAAAGAACCTTATCCTCTTCATAAGTATCCGAGTTGAAAGCATCGGATTTCTCACGGATCAACTCCTTGAGCTTCGTCTTTAGTTCTTCTTTGTTCTCGGTTTCCTGAAATAAGCAGACAAATTTAAAATGATTGTTCACTTGAACAGGTAACCCACTCACAACTCCACCGTGACAAAGGAGTTAAAATCCAGAGACAGGAATGCATACATCAGATTCAAGACTGTTCTCCACATCGACAATAGCAGCACCAATACTGGATTCTGAAGATACACGTCGAGCTTTTTGAGGTGGAGCAGACCTTCCATCCTTAGACTGAAATGGTGAAGGTGTAGGAGCCGAAGCAAGTCTTGAACCACTAAATCTTGCAACCGGAACAAGAGTCTCGGGTTGAACTGTCGGAGCTGCATCATCCATTCTTTTTTTCCGAGCTTTATCTCCCTTTATTCTTTCTGCTTGCCTCTGACATAAACCAAAGCAATAAAAGCCATCAATACATCAACTACAGAAAGATTTGTTATATCTATATGTTGTTGAGATTTTACAACAAAGAAAAAAACAGTGTGGAACCATGGAATTCTACGCAAACTAAACTGTCATGCCAGTCACATATATCAAATATGTCAATAGCAGATATATAGCTACTCAGGTAATGAACCTCACAACAAGGCCAAGAGAAGTATGTTTCTTTAAAAAGACGATATACCTGATGTAACCTGGTTCTTTTCTGAAATATCTTATCTTCATATGATCCAACAGCCTGAATAAACTGTTCCACCCTCTTTAAATCTGGCTGGAGAGGATAAAAGTAAAAGATGAAGTAAAAAACATGTCCCCTAAGGGTAAATTGGAAAATGAAAATATGGATCTGAGTAAATCTGCTAACTAGTCCAATATCAACAGAGAATAAGCACCTTGCACCCATCAACTAGATAGCCGTCAAGTGACCTAAATTCCTTCTTGTAAACAGCCATAAGCAAGTTGATAGCACCCTGGAGATAAGAAGAATATGTTTCATGATAATACTAACAAATCTTTTCATACTAAGGCATCACTTAAAAGGTGCATTGAAGGAAGAAATAATTATGAAATCCAAATCCATACAACATAAACCTCTCGAATCTCCAATGTCGGCATATGGGGTAAGAAATCGTTGCCAACAAAGAAACATATGAAGATAAAATCATCAACAATGCGCTCCAGATCAATCTCGAATGGTGGGTTGGGAATCCTCATTTCAAACTCCAGGTATTCTCGAAGAATCCAGATATGGAGGAACTAGCAAAAAGTAACAAAGACATGAGAATTTTGACAATACTATCACACTAAGAAGTACACTGGTAGTGTGGTATGAACTCGGTTTTTATATTCAACCTGATATGGCTTTTTGACAAAACCATCGCCTTTCTCATCAAATTCTCCTGCCCTCTTCTTTGATTTTCCTTCACAATCTGAAGCCATGTGGCCCATCTGACCACACAAGAAGCATTTGTCCTGCTGTCCGGGAGTGAAGACCACCTAAATCATGGGACAAAATTTTAGGATTCAGCTTGGTTACCCAGGAAGAAAGAACAAACCGAAATTTCTAATTGCCTCCCCCCTTCTTTCTTTTCTACATACTTTTGTTACTTTTTAGAAGAAAATATAGCAAGGCCCTTAAACAGTGTATAGAATACAAAAGCATCAGAAGAGTGTATCACAAACCTCTCGAAGAATTGAAAAATGAACTTCATGGGTTGCCAAGCCCAACATAATCAGGTCAGCGTCCTGTCAACAAAAGTAGGTCAAAATGAGCCTCACCAGTTAATAACACAAAAGAAAGTGCAGGCCAAGAACATAAACAAGCTTTGTGCAAGTATAAACTAGAAAATGAAGAATCATACCAATCCATACAAGCAATGGCGAGTATTTGGGTCAAAACCAGGAAGATTTCGTTGAAGACGAATGTATGACATAATTTTATGCTCCCCTTCACCTGGGACATTTGCGTCTGAAAGGATAACCTTTACAATACAACAGTTAGGAGCAAAATTAGTCACAAAGTCAATCCAACACAAGAGTTTGCATAAGTGTGTGAAGACAGAGAAAATGTTAAGAGCGAAGAGCTAAGCAACAGCTATAATCATCACAAATACCTTGACATTTTTCCAACCAGCATCATAATTAAGTCTAAGGTGCACATAATACTGCAGCGCTATAGACAATACACCCATGAATTCTGTTCCAGGCGTAATGACGTTGGAATCAAACACTTGAGAGTCTATTTTAGGAGGCAGTTTTCTACCCTCCCTCTCAAACTCCTCTCGCAGCCGTTCTTCCTCAGCAGCCTGTAAATTTTAACAATGTCAACAGATAAGGACATCATGTCTGGATGAAAGCAAAAAGGAAATTTAAGTTTTTTTCTGGCAGAGGAAACTACACAGTAGAAACCCCATACCAGTATGAGGAATAGAAAGACATACTGCATCTGAGGCATCTTTAGCGGATCTAAACCGTCTAGACCGCTGCTGATTCATTTTAGCTCTTGGAGCAACACCATCTAAGGAACCCAATTCAAAACACATATGAAAGTATTAAGCTTTAAGCATACTCTTCTAAGTTTATGTTGGCTGATAAAGAAATCTTCAATAACAGAAACCCACTTACCAATAGCCATATAGAGTACCTTCCTCGGCCGTACCATCACGAAAAGCCTATCGATGTAATCAAACATACACTGAAACACCTCCTCAAAAGTAGTCGGAGATGGCTGCAATGGAAACAAAAACTCTAATTATCATTCTACACCAGCAATACTCACCCAAAGGGGAAACCAAAACCAATCAATGCTACAGATTTATCAATGAAGCAAAACTGAATTTGAAAATCTTAATGTCCCAATATAAAAAAATACACTATGAATTGCGAGAGTGAATAAGCGGAATGAGAAATCGAAAAAACGAACGTACCCTATCTTCGGGGTGGAAGCAAGGATGGATAATCCCGTTCATGTCTAGATAGAGATTATCGTATTCGAGATTGTTCGGATTAGGTTTACTAGTATCCACCGGAATCTTCACGCCCTCGATTTCAACAGCCTCTTCCTCGACAACATCCGCCACTATCAACGGATACTTCTCTGCCAACCACCGGTAAAACGCCGGTACTCCCATTCTTCACCGATCTCGAAGATGTATATCTCCGGGGACCAATACGAATAGAGAATCTCCTGAAAATCAAAACTCAGAGAGACCTAAGCACGAAGAGAGAGTTACTAACGAATAACGGTGTTTGCCGACGGCGGGTAAGGTCACAACACAGAAGAGCTTTTATTCATTGTTTGTTCCCTTTTTTTTTTTTGGAAAGAACGCAATCGGATATTCGGATTAGTCAGAACTAATTGGGCTTAAGACAGTCACGGACGGCATATACGTTTGGGCTTTTACATATGCTTAAAATAAACTTAATCTGAAGCCCAATAGCCCATTTACCTTTGCTTGAATCATAATTCATTATTAAAACAAAAAAAAAATTAAAAAACAAATCCGATGGCCGGGCCTCGAACCCGGCTCTCTCGGGTGATCATGCCGAGTATCCTGACCCGCTGGACGACAACGGATTTGTGATCTAAAGCTAACTAGATTTTTGATAACCGCAACATATTTATCTGGCTTCAAGAAAACAGTCTTGTTACGCTTGTAATTGATTAAACTAGTCTCTTTCGGCTTTCTGTCTTGTTCTTGTGGTCCATCTATTGCGGCAGGAATTATGATTCTTGGATTAAAAGATAGTTTTATTTAAATATTTTCTATAGTGAAAATAGTGGTATAATTCTTTGTGATACATTTTGCTAGTGATCCAATTCTATTTGTCTACATTATCTTAGATGTCTCATAGTCTCAGTGTGGTTAATGACTTTTGATCATTAGAAACTAGAAAACAAAATTAAGTATTCAGAATTTATCAAAAATACTATAAATATCCAGATAGACAAAATAGTCAGCCTTAGTGAGAAGTACATAATACGATTTTGGTAGCTTGTGATTTACCGGGCACGAGAGGTTCAGAGCTGGTTGTAACTTTTTTTTTTTTGGTATGATTGGTCGTAACATTTGTCACAATATTGGTAGTTACAAACATAATGTCCAATCCAACATAATAAGAAAGATATGCAAATACTGTCATACAAGCACATGTATGAGGATGATGCATACATACATACACAAAACTATAGCGTACATATGTATTTGCTCATCAGAATCAATTGTGGACACAAATAAGAAAACATTTTTCTGTTCATCTTTTAATTTGCTTTTGGGGAACAACGAAAACTCACTCACAGCACCCAAAGAGTCCATAGAGTGGAAGCAAAACGATGTCGTTGCACTCTCCCTCCATACGCTCCTCTCTTATATTATAGAGCAGAGAACTGTTTTTATCTCTGCAAATCTTTTCTTCCTCCTCTCACCTCTCTCATGGCCGCAACGGTCATTTTCTTCCTTCACTTCACTTTCTTCGCCGCCGCTTTCTCCCAGCTCCCTCACAGCTCCGCCGTTTTATCAGAGATTCAAGCACTCACTTCCTTCAAACTCGCTCTCCACGACCCTCTAGACGCTCTCCAAGGCTGGAACCCATCGTCACCCTCCGCTCCATGCGACTGGCACGGCGTTCTCTGCTTCTCCGGCCGTGTCCGGGAGCTTCGTCTTCCCCGTCTCCGCCTCACCGGCCACCTCAGCCCACGACTCGGCGAGTTGACTCAGCTCCGTAAACTCAGTCTTCACACTAACGACATAAACGGCGCCGTTCCGTCTTCTCTTTCTCGTTGTGTCTTCCTCAGAGCGCTTTATCTCCACTACAACTCCTTCTCCGGCGCATTTCCACCGGAGATATTGAATCTAAGGAATTTGCAGGTGCTCAACGCAGCTCACAACTCACTCACCGGAAACATATCTAGCGTTACAGTCTCGAAGAGCCTCCGCTACGTCGATTTGTCTTCCAATGCAATATCCGGTAAGATTCCGGCGAATTTCTCGGCAGGTTCTTCCCTACAGCTCATCAACCTCTCGTTCAACCGTTTCTCCGGTGAGATCCCGGCTACTTTGGGGCAGCTACAAGAGCTAGAGTATCTATGGCTAGACTCGAACCAGTTACAAGGTACAATACCATCTGCATTGGCTAACTGTTCGTCGCTTATACACTTCAGCGCCGCCGGAAACTCCCTCACCGGCCTAATTCCGGCGACTTTAGGGAAGATTCCAAGTCTCCAGGTGATTTCATTGTCGGGAAATTCACTCGGCGGTACGGTTCCGGCGAGTCTCCTATGTGGCTCGTCAGGTTACAATTCCTCCATGCGAATCATCCAATTGGGAGTTAATAACTTCACGGGAATAGCTAAGCCGTCAAATGCAGCCTGCGTGAACCCTAATTTGGAGATTCTCGACATTCACGAGAACCGCATTTACGGCGATTTTCCCGCGTGGTTGACCGATTTGACCTCAATTTTGGTTTTGGATATATCCCGGAACGTTTTCTCCGGTAACTTTCCGGCTGAATTCGGGAACTTCGCGGCGCTTCAGGAGCTGCGAGCAGCAAACAATTCTTTCGTCGGAGAAATCCCAACGAGCATCGGAAAATGCAGGTCGTTGCGAGTCGTCGATTTCGAAGGAAACAAGTTCTCGGGTCAGATTCCGGGTTTTCTGGGTCAGCTGCGGAGCTTAACAGCGGTTTCTCTCGGAAGAAACGGGTTCTCGGGTCTGATTCCGTCGGATCTTCTCAGCTTATCCGGACTTGAAACCTTGAACCTCAACGAAAATCATCTCACCGGAGCTATACCGTCGGAGATGACAAAGCTAGCCAATCTCACCATACTCAATCTCAGCTTCAACAGATTTTCCGGCGAAATTCCGGCCAATGTGGGTGACCTGAAGAGGCTGACCGTTCTAAACGTAAGTGGATGTGGGTTAACGGGTCGGATCCCGGTTAGCGTCGGAGGATTAATGAAGCTTCGAGTCTTGGATCTAAGTAAACAGAGGATCTCCGGTCAATTACCACTAGAACTCTTTGGCTTGCCGGATCTCCAGGTGGTTGCGCTCGGAAACAACTCTCTTGACGGAGACATACCGGAAGGTTTCAGCAGCTTGGTTAGTCTCCGGTACTTAAACATCAGTTCCAATTTATTTTCCGGACATATCCCTTCGAACTATGGATTTCTCAAGTCGTTACAAGTGCTCTCCATGTCTCACAATCGGATCTCCGGTTCGATCCCGCCGGAGATTGGGAATTGCTCCAGTCTTGAGGCTCTTGAGCTCGGTTCGAACCGGTTAACGGGTCACATTCCGGTTCGATTTTCGAAACTGTCTCGTTTGAAGAAGGTTGATTTGAGTCACAACAAATTAACAGGGGACATTCCGGATCAGATTGGTAAAGATTCGTCTCTGGAATCTCTATTGCTCAATTCGAATTCTCTAACGGGTCGAATACCGGATTCGTTATCAAGATTAGCGAATCTAACCGCATTGGATCTTTCGTCGAACCGATTGAATTCTACTATACCGCCAAGCCTCTCTCGGCTTCATTCCCTTAGCTACTTCAACGTATCAAGAAACAGATTAGAAGGTGAGATTCCAGAAGCTCTAGCTTCCCGTTTCACTAACCCGTCCGTCTTCGCCAATAACCGGGGTCTCTGCGGTAAACCGCTCGGTTTAGAATGTCGAAACGTTAAGCGTAGAAGAAGGAGAAAGCTGATTCTACTTATAACACTAGCAGCGTCAGGAGCGTTGCTGCTGTTACTCTGTTGTTGTGGTTACGTGTTCAGTCTATGGAAATGGCGTCACAAGATAAGATCGGGCTTGACTCGGGACAAGAAAGGGACACCGTCACGAACATCCCGAGCGAGTTCCGGTGGGACAAGAGGAGGAGAAGACAACAACAACAACAACGGTGGTCCTAAGCTTGTGATGTTCAACAACAAGATCAGTTTAGCTGAGACGTTAGAAGCAACGAGGCAGTTCGACGAGGAAAACGTATTGAGCCGAGGAAGGTACGGGTTGGTTTTCAAGGCGACGTTTAAAGACGGGATGGTTCTATCGGTTCGGAGGCTCATGGACGGTGCTTCGATAACCGACGCAACGTTCCGTAACCAAGCAGAGGCTTTAGGTGGAGTGAAGCACAAGAACGTAACGGTCTTGAGAGGTTACTACTGCGGACCGCCCGATCTGAGACTTCTTGTTTACGACTACATGCCTAACGGGAACCTCTCGACGCTTTTGCAAGAAGCGTCTCACCAAGACGGACACGTCTTGAATTGGCCGATGCGTCATCTCATCGCGTTAGGAATCGCTAGAGGACTCTCTTTCTTGCATTCTTTGTCGATCATTCACGGGGATTTGAAACCGCAAAACGTTCTGTTCGACGCGGATTTTGAAGCGCATTTGTCGGAATTCGGGTTAGATAGGCTTACGGCGTTGACTCCGGCAGAAGAACCGTCGACTTCGTCGACTCCGGTCGGGTCTTTAGGCTACATTGCACCGGAAGCGGGTTTGACGGGGCAAACGAGTAAAGAGAGTGATGTGTATAGCTTCGGGATCGTGTTGCTAGAGATCTTAACGGGGAAAAAAGCGGTGATGTTTACGGAGGATGAAGATATAGTGAAATGGGTTAAGAGACAGCTACAAAAGGGACAGATCGTTGAGTTGCTTGAACCGGGTTTGTTGGAGCTTGACCCGGAAAGTTCAGAGTGGGAAGAGTTTTTGTTGGGGATTAAAGTTGGGCTGTTGTGTACCGGAGGAGACGTCGTTGATCGGCCGTCTATGGCTGATGTTGTGTTCATGCTCGAAGGGTGTAGAGTCGGTCAGGGGATTTCATTGTCCGCCGATCCTACTTCACCTACTTCTCCAGCCACCACCACAGCTACTTGAAAATGCTTCGTTTTTGTTATCCTAATCGTTTAATTACTTTTTTTTTCATTTGTTTTTTTTTTGTTCTTTGTGGATAATTCCTTTTTTTTCTATTATGTTGACTTTTATTGCGTTGTATCTTGTCACGGGTACGACAATCAAATTTAAGTCTTGGAATCAAATGAATTTTTCACGACGGAATGTGATTGATATTCAATCAATGTGTTGTTTTCTTGTGTGTCGACATAGAAGAAATCTTTTTCCGGAATTCTCCGTTTACTAACGAATATAAATTTAGTTATGTCGAGCGAGACCAACAAATTATTATTAGCCAAGTAGACTAAAATAGTGTGTTAACGTTGAACTGGCCGGGCCCCACGGTGCCGTTTTGGGAAGCATTGCGTAATCTATCAGTTTTATACCGAGCTTTGGTTTAGACAAGCTTTGCTTTAGACACTCTTCCGTGATTTGGTCAGTGGGGTTGAGACTTGAGAGTTAATGTGGGGCCCCTGCACATTGTTCACTTTCTGTTTATCTCGCGCCAAATAAGTTTGGACAAGTGGGTGAACGACACGTGTTGGTCTCCCTAGGGAGATGAAAGTAGCCGTTGAAAAATTGTTGGATTTTTGTGCTTTGGGAATTGTGAAGTTTAGCCGTCAGACGAAAAGCCTTTTTAAGCATAGCCTATTGTCTGAAACCTCAAGCCACGTCGGATTTTATACTGTTTGTCTATTTTTGCTCGTTACTTATTTTTCAATTATGGAGTGCAATATATATGAATGGAGAACTCCGCCTCTTTGGATTCCATGGCTTTTATTAAAACCGAATTGGATAAATTTCTTGAACTATAAATATTTATGTATTGCTACAAGCATAGCTACAGAGAGAAACATTTAATTTCCAATAAGATCTTCTAAGAAAATAAATATTGAGTAAAGTAGTTCATGAAGATAAGAAATAATGAAAAGCAAGAATGGTTGAAGGTGAGTAAATGAAAAAAAAAAAAAAAAACGATACAGGTTTGTGTGAGAGTGTTTAATGGATGTTTTGTTGTGTGGACCAGACTCATCGCATTATTAAATGTGTCATAACTCTCTTTCACTGCTCTCTTTAAAACAAGTCACGACAATTTGACTATGCTTGTTGTGTTGGTATACTCTCTCGAACCCACTTCCTTTTTCTACCCACCATCTTGTTCTCCGGTAGCAAAGTGAATTGTAAGAAAATAGGGGGTATCTTTACATTGAAAACGGTAATTCCGTCAGTGCAATGTTCATTTTACTGTGTTACTTTAGTTCGAGTGAATGGCAAGAAATTTATTTACACTGAAATAGTATCGAGTGTGTTAACTGTTAACTAGTTCAAGGGAAGATTTCATGTGGCAAATTTTATAAATCTCACACGCATAAGAACATGGTATATAACAAGGCTAAAAACTAGAGTCGTTGGCTAAGATAATAATTGCTGATTAGTTCTGAGTTGGAAATTCATAAATATATGTGCAGTGGTTAGTGTATTACTGAATTGAGGGATTTGTGATGCAAATGATAAAATGAATACTATTGGTTGCAGCAAGTCAAATGATCTTACTCAAATTACTTGTTTTAAATGAGAAGTGAATTCAAACGCACAAAAAAGGATCTGAAAGAAGAAAGCTACACACATTACATGAAACTTCTCACTTGAGAGATGATGATAATAACAACAAAGTCCACGCTTGACACTTGTTTGTTCTCTTTCACTCGGCTCTAGACTGACCAGCTCGAGACGAGAGGATGATACCAACAATGAGACCATACAGCGCAAGCGCTTCCGCAAAGATAAGAATCAGAATCATTCCCACAAACAGCTTTGGCTGTTGCGCATTCGCTCTGCAAGATTAACAAACAAAACACAGTTTTGAATAATTGGATATACAAATGAAGTAGCACGACAGATAATTTATCCAATTCTGCTTTAAAAACTACAATCTAAACAACATAATAGGACCAAATCAATAAAGAGCTTTCTCTAGGACTGTGCTATATCACAAAAACGACTCATAAGTCATAACATTCAACCAAAGATCATAAGGACTTCAAGTCCTGATTACTCCAAACCATTGATCAATTGAATACGAAAGCAAATGAATCGACCAATTGGCTGCAATCAAAGGAGATTTCCAGATTAGTGAATTACCTGACACCGGCATCGCCGACGATACCAATAGCCATACCAGCGGAGAGACCGGCGAGACCACAAGCGAGACCGGAGGAGAGATGAGCATAGCCATCGAAAAGGTAGTAAGACTTGGCCTTGGGGTTAATGCCGGTACTGATGATGACGGCGATGATCAGACCGTAAATGCCTAAAACACCAGCCATGACCACCGGCACAATCGATTTCATGACGAGCTCAGGCCTCATCACACCCATCGACGCAACTCCGACCCCGCTCTTTGCCGTCCCGTACGCTGCTCCCATACCTGAAAAACCCATAAAATCGGATCGGATCGGATCGAATCGAGAATCATGTGTGATTGGGAAGAGTTTCTCGCGAGTGAGAGGATCGGGATCTTACAGGAGAAAACGAGCGCGGCGGCGGCGCCAAGGAATCCGAAGAAAGGAGCAGTTTCATCGCCGCTGAAACTTGAAGCCATGGCTGGCTCTTGTTCGTTTCTAACGTGATGATTGTGGCTCCGATGAGGTGAGATCTATTGTTAAAATTTGTTGCATTGATTAAATTATAGATTAGCAAAAGCGCTTTACATATGTTTTAAAATGCCCACTCTAGTAATAATAACACCTACAAAGAGCTCGAAACCCATTAAAAGCCCAATAAAAGGCCCAATTGAAGAGGTTTCAGGCCCAATCTGAGGCGATGAATGAGAAAGATTCCGCCGCTCTGGAATAATGGACTTGCAAATTGCAAACAGGTGGTGATCACTGATCACGGCTCTCTAGAGAATGATTGCAAATGGTGTCCATCGTCCAATGGCTGCTCCGAGAAGATGTGCAGATTTCGCCATCTCCTCGTATAGTTCTGATCCATTGTGCTGTTACTTTCAGACTTTCAGAGTGTGCTTGAAAGTCCCAGGTATATGATGAGATGGAGTAGATTGTGAAACTTGTTATTCATCTTCGTCACTCAGAATTTGCTTCAACTTAACAGCTTTATCATTCAGTGAAGAATCTAAAACTTAAGATATTTGATAAGAAAGAAATCCACGCATATTACTTTACCAGGAAAAAGGATATTTTATTGGTCGGCGGATATAGTGTTTTTACTTTTTAGTCTTAGTTGTAATAGGATTTTAACCATCTCATGGTTTTATATAAGTAGAAAAGAGGACGTGCTTGCTTATCTAAAATCCAAAATCCCCAGGCTACTTGTTGGTCGTTTTGTTAGAATGGAGGAGTTTCTTCCAGCGACGAAAAAGTTGAAAACGAATGGCATGATGATGAATAAATGGAGCGGAAAGGCTTATACTCGGAGGTATTACGAGATTCTCCCGTGTGGGCGCAGAAAAACGAGTTTCTCCAAACTCTGAAGAGCAATCAGACAGTGATCCTTGTGGGTGAAACCGGTAGCGGTAAGACTACGCAGATCCCACAGTTTGTTTTGGAAGCCGTGAATGCTGACAAAAACCCTAGCAAGTCGCTGGTCGGGTGCACGCAGCCTCGTCGAGTTGCAGCCATGTCTGTGGCCAGTCGTGTTGCTCAAGAGATGGATGTAGCTATCGGTGAGGAAGTCGGTTACACCGTCCGTTTCGAGGACTGCACTGCCTCCGGGACGGTGCTCAAGTACTTGACCGAAGGTATGCTCCTCAGAGAAGCAATGTCGGATCCGCTTCTTCAGAGGTACAAAGCGATTGTTCTCGATGAGGCTCATGAAAGGACTTTAGCCACGGATTTGCTGCTTGGTCTACTCAAACGAGTCTTGACAAACAGGCCTGACCTTAAGCTAGTTGTGATGAGTGCAACCTTGGAAGCTGAAAAGTTTGTCCAGTATTTTAGCGGTGCGCCTCTTATCAAAGTCCCCGGCAGGCTCCATCCAGTAGAGATCTTCTATACGCAAGAACCTGAGAGAGACTATCTGGAGGCTGCTATTAGGACTGTTGTCCAGATTCACATGTCTCAGCCGCCTGGTGATGTTCTTGTTTTCTTAACTGGCGAGGAGGAGATTGAAGACGCCTGCCGCAGAATCGTAGCTAAGCTTGGGGAACAAGTCAACGTTGTGCCACTGTATTCTACTCTCCCACCTGCAATGCAACAGAAGATTTTTGATCCTCCTACAGAGGATAGGAGAAAGGTTGTTGTCTCCACTAACATAGCAGAGACGTCTTTAACCATAGATGGGATTGTTTACGTGGTGGACCCTGGCTTCGCTAAGCAGAAAATCTACAACCCGAGTAGCCGTGTAGAGTCGTTGCTCGTGTCCCCAATTTCACAAGCAAGTGCCCACCAGAGAGCAGGTCGTGCCGGCAGAACACGACCTGGAAAATGTTTCAGGCTTTACACGGAGAAAAGTTTCAACCATGACTTGATCTCGCAGACGCATCCTGAAATTCTGAGATCAAACCTTGCCAATACTGTTCTGACCTTGACAAAAATGGGTATAGATAACTTGGTTCGCTTCGACTTTATGGATCCTCCTGCTCCTCAGACGCTGGCTCGGGCCTTGAACGATTTGGTTCATCTTGGAGCGTTGGATGATGAAGGTAACTTGACAAGGACAGGTGAGATGTTGAGCGAGTTTCCTTTGGATCCACAGATGGCGAAGATGCTCATAGTCAGTCCTGAACTCAACTGCTCGAACGAGATTCTCTCAATTTCGGCTATGCTGTCAGTACAGAATTGCTTCGTCAGGCCTAGAGGAGAGGCTTAAAAAGCAGCAGATGAAGCCAGAGCTAGGTTTGGACACGTCGATGGAGATCACCTGACATTGTTGAATGTGTACCAACGCTTATAAACAAAACAGCGGAGAATATTCGAGTTGGTGCTACGAAAACTTCATCAGCCATAGGGCAATGAAGTCTGCGGAGAATGTTCGAGAGCAGCTAGTGAGGATTATGTCAAAGTTTAACCTCAAGATGCTCAGCTCTGATTTTAACAGCCGAGACTACTATGTAAATATTAGAAAGGCCTTGCTTGCTGGTTATTTCATGCAAGTGGCTCACTTGGATGATCGCAGTGGCCACTACTTGACGGCCAAAGATGAACAAGTGGTTCACTTGCATCCATCATGTTGCCTGGATCACAAACCGGAGTGGGTAATCTACAACGAGTATGTTCGGACTAGCCGGGATTTCATCCGGACTGTTACCTATATTCGCGGTGAATGGCTAGCAGATGTTGCACCACATTATTATCATCTTTCCAACTTCCCAAACTGCAAAGCCAAACGAGTCCTCGAGAAGCTTTATAACAAGAGAGAGAGAGGGAGACACCCAAAGTGAAAACGGAGTAATTTTAGATTCTATCATAAGATACTTTATTTTTGTTTATTTTTTCACTCTCTGTTTAAGCTTTAATGAGTTTCCAATACTCGAAGCTATACTAAGCGTGTGCGGCTTTTGATTTATGAATGTTAGCAAGAAATTCAAAATCTTTATTATTCCTTTTGTTTATTACTTTCGCGCCATCTCCTCATTTCTCTGCCAAAAAACACTACTATGTATATATCGTAATCTATTTTCTTATTTAAAGTTTAATTTTAAATGTACTAATTCATCTGAAAAAAAAAAATCATTAGATAAGTTCGAAAAACAAAATTATGATTCTCATTATGTTTTTCAACTTTCCTTGTGTTGATTGTTATACTCCAAACTGCGTGGAGTATACATTTGGCTTTCTCTTATAACTCTTTTTTAAAAAATTATCTTAAAATTACTTGGTATCTAAAACTATCTATTTCTTCTATCTGACCATTTTGGTCATCATTTCATTTGCCTCATTCAAATCTCAATCAAGTCGTCATATTTAGGAAATTCGTTCTTAAAATGAACAAGTTATTAAACTAAATAACATGAAGCAATTGAAACTAATTAAAAGATCTTAACATTTACACCCCAAAAAAATAAAATTTAAAAGAACCATTTGTGTTTCCTTTAGTGATTCCGAATATGCTCATATAAAATGTAAAGCTGTGGCATGTAACCTGTCATGTACGTTAACATTACGCTTTTGATCTACATGCAGACACATCGACACAAACTCTAACTCAAGTGGAGAGATTCTTAATATCTTTNTTTTTTTTTTTTTTTTTTTTTTTTTTTTTTTTTTTTTTTTTTGTTTTTTGTTCACAGTATATCTTTAATATCATTACAGTTTGTATTGTAAATTTGTAATATATAAAAAGACATGCTTAAGCCAGCTTTTGGACATGATTTAGAGTAGTACCCAAATGGTCAAATGAATTAAAAACAGCTAAATATCTGATCTCGCGAAACTATTGATTTATTCTCGGATACATTTTGTCGATCTTGTTACTTTTCTTCGCTGTTTGAATATTTATCTGGAAGCACAGTTGTCCCAACGAGACAGAATAAATATCTTCTTTACGTATCAAAATTCATTTATAAACACGGGTTTATAGTTGAAAAGGTACTTTTAAATCATGCTCCACGCCTTTGTTTTGTCATATTTGTTGTATATAGAACCATATAGTAGATTCATTGATTTTTTTTTCAGTGACGGTGGAGTTTAAAACGCTATTACTATTAGTAAACGAAATTACCCCTGAGATAAAACAGAACATTGACTTCCTTACTTATATTTTATTAATAATAATGTGTTTGATGTTGATATAGCTAGCATCATCTCACGAAAAAAATATGACTAAACAATCATACAGAATTATTCAACCCCTCGCATATAATGTTATAACCTTGATATAATTTGTTCCTTCGACGACAATTAACATTTTATATTGGTACATTTCAGGTGGGCACCACGTCTTGATAATTCTATTTAGTTTGACCCAACCGAAAATTTAGATACTACCGTTTGATGCTATCAGGTACCGACGCGATTGTTTTACTTAATGACTGTTAATATTTTAAGATTTTTGGAATTGGTGTGCGTAGTCATCTAAATATCAAGTCACACATATTCTTTTTTTGAATTGGTATTTGATGTGGAATCTTTATATGGCTTCATAGTTATACAGAACGATTGTTGCGAGGAATTTAAATCAGAGAAGAAACCTTTTATAACGTTGGGGATAACCCAATCGTGCTGACCTAACTATTCCGGGTATACATTTACATCTCTAAAATTAAATTTGACTAATTTTAATGTTAGTCAAATATAATCAAATATTTTCTAAATTTGGAAAAAAATAAAAATAGAAACTTATTAAAAATACAGAAAAATGAAACATGGCAAGATTTCACCTTTCATATATTCTACAAAATTTGATTTTATTAAAGAAAAAGTTAATCGAGTCTCATTAATTTCAAAATGGAAAATTTTCAAAGTAAAGTATGTACCTAATATAACAAATATGTAAAAACTTATGCTGACCATATTAAATTATATATGAGTAAACTTATTGAAGTTTCCATTTCAAGATAAAATTTTGAAGAGAAAACTGGAAATTTGGCATAATACATGCGTGAGTTTCTAATTATCAAACTTTGTCACTGCCATGACATTAGCTATTGAATTTATTTCTTTCAAACCCTATATAAAGTAGCTCTCGTGGGCAGTTATTTTATATGTACCACACAATCTATAAAAAAAAAAACAAAAAAAAAAACACAACCCCGTGACATAACTCAATAACACAACCAACACAAATAACATTAAAGGATGGCTACACAAGTCAAACCTCAAATCCTCTCCGACATCCATCGTCTCCGTTACCTAGCTCTCTTCCTCCTCCTTTCTTGCCACGTGGCATCCGGCGCCGGAGGAATATGGGAGCTACTCTTACAAAACGTCGGAATCTCATCAATGCACTTACAGCTCCTCCACAACGACCGTGTCATAATGTTCGACCGAACCAACTTCGGTCCTTCAAACATCTCTCTCCCTAACGGAACCTGCCGTGACAGCCCAAACGACGTCGTCTCGAAACGCGACTGCACCGCACACTCCATCGAATACGACGTCGCATCAAACACCGTACGTCCTTTAACCGTCCAAACCAACACTTGGTGCTCTTCAGGCGGAACTACTCCCGACGGAACTCTCGTCCAAACCGGAGGAGACAGAGACGGTGAACGTGAAGCTAGACTATTCTCTCCTTGCGACGACAATCTTTGCGATTGGACAGAAGTCAATAACGGACTCGCTGCAAGAAGATGGTACGCTACGAACCATGTCCTCCCCGACGGTCGTCAGATCATAATCGGAGGTCGAAACCAATTCAACTTCGAGTTTTTCCCCAAAACAAACGCACCAAATCTCTACAGCCTACCGTTTCTCGTCCAAACATACGACAAAGCAGACGAAAACAATCTCTACCCAGTCGTTTTCCTCAACAGCGACGGAAACTTATTCATATTCGCTAACAACAGAGCGATCTTGCTCGACTACTCGAAGAACACCGTCGTCAAAACGTATCCTGAGATCCCCGGAGGCGATCCGAGAAGCTACCCGAGCACTGGCTCCGCCGTTCTTCTCCCGATCAAGAATCTTGAAGCGCCGATCGTCGAGCTAGAAGTTCTTGTGTGTGGAGGTGCACCGAAAGGATCGTTCAACCTAGCTTACAGGAAAAAAACGTTCGTGAAAGCGCTTGACACGTGTGCAAGAATCAAGCTCAACGACGCTGATCCTCAATGGCTCGTTGAGAAGATGCCGAGAGCGAGAGTCATGGGAGACATGACGCTTTTACCTGACGGACACGTTCTGTTAATTAACGGTGGTTCCTCGGGGGTAGCCGGTTGGGAGTGTGGTCGTGAACCGGTTTTACATCCTGACATTTATCATCCCGATAAACCGGTCGGTTCAAGATTTATAACTCAGAACCCGAGCACTATCCCGAGAATGTACCATTCAACCGCCGGTTTACTCCGTGATGGGAGAGTCCTCGTCGGAGGAAGCAACCCGCACGCGTATTACAATTTCACCGGCGTGCTTTTCCCGACGGAGCTTAGGTTAGAGGCTTTTTCGCCGTCGTATTTGGAGTCTCAGTATTCGAATCTTCGTCCGAGCATTGTGATTCCACCGACTACGGTTAACTACGGTCAAACCATGAGGCTGTGGTTTAGAGTAACCGGGAGAGTGAAAAGTCCGGTTAAGGTAGCGATGATGTTTCCTTCGTTTATTACGCATTCCTTCTCGATGAACCAGAGGCTTTTGGTTCTTGATCATGTTGGATATAGGAGGATTGGAATATGGACTTATGAGGTTCGGGTTAACATACCGACATCAAGGAATCTTGCACCTCCCGGTTATTACATGGTTTTCGTTGTGAACCATGATATACCGAGTGAAGGTATTTGGGTAAGGTTACAGTGAAACATTTTATAATTCGTGTGATTTTTATTATTGAACCCACATTAATATATTTATTTATTTTTTATGTTAATCGTATTTTCATTGGTGGAAACCGTATGTAATAGTATTCTTGTTATAACATCAATTATATAAAGGAATCAGATACTTTGGTATGTCTTTGTGTCTGTTAAGTTTTATGTTAGATACTTTATTGCTACGTGAAAGTTTAATGGTTTAAAGGTGTATACGAAATCTATACTATAAAATAAGAATAACTCTCTCCCTTATACTGAAACATCAGCATTTTAAATTATTGTGAGTGTGATATGTGGCTTATAAAAAATAAAATTGTTTTTAATTGTTTAATAATTTTTAGTTTCTACATTTAAAATACCTCTTCACATTCTTATGTTTAATTAACAATTTTTATTAAAAAGAGAAAAATTAGTGTTTGAAGATCTAAAATAAAATATTAATAACTAAATATACATAAAATATATTTACATATATAGTTGTGTATAAAATTTTGTTCATTTGCTTATATATAAAAATATATACGAAAATATTACGTGTAAATGATAGAGTTATAACAGGTAAGGATCGAATAAAGATAAAAATATTTCATGTATCGGAAAATAGTATTCAAAGTATATAAGATCGAGTGAAGATAGTTCATATATCAGAAAATAGTATTCAAAATATACTTATAATTTTATGATCAGATAATAGTGTGGATAAGAGTCAATAGTTAAAATCATTCCTTTTTCAAATTTCAAAATTGAAATAACTATACGAAAAATATTGTAGATCAGTAGTATAACAATATGATTTTAAAAATTAAAAAGAAATACCTTTAGTTAAAACTAAAATAATAAAATTTAAAATTCGATATAGTTTTACTCCCCGTCAAATTTCTAGTTTTCTTAATTCGTTAATAGATTAGAGAAAATTTGCCAGCGATCGAAGGGAATTAAGAGGACGTGCATTTATGCTTAAATTATGCCTTGCGGAATTTTGTGGAAATAATAAAGGAATAAAAGATGTAAATTTGAGTTGGAAAATCCAAAAAAGGAAGGTAGTGTAGAAAGATTTGCGAGACCCAAAGTAGAGAGACAGAGATTCTTAAAGATAAAAAAACTACGTAGTGTGTTACGCCATAGAGTATGGAGCTATATGATCCAACGCAGATTCTGTCTTGCACGTCTCCACTTGTGTCACTCTCTCTCTTTCTTGTTTTATCACAATCACAAAACATTCCACCACTCACACTTTAAGTAAAATTCGTAGTGGATCCTCTAATGTTCTTCTTCCAGTTTTGAGTTTTGTATATGGGCGGAGATGAAACTATAGTTTACCGCTTTTGGCCCAAGCATAGAATGGTGGCGGTGAAAGCAATCTTTACGCATTTGTTTTTCTCAACAACGAGAAAACTTATTCTTATTCGCTAACCACAGCGATTTTGCACGATTATTTGAAGAACATCTTTGTTAGAGTTGAGAGAATTCAGTTAATCACGATCAGGATATTATCTCCATTTCTAAAAGTTGATACCCAATTGTTATTTCCGATGTTTCATACGCCATGTACAAACAAATGCGTCCTCCCCTTAAAAGTTAAAACCCTTCATATATTGACACATATTAACATCTTAATGTATTAGTTATTCATCTGTTTTTCCAACATTTTCAAATATACTTTCTGTAAAAGAAAAAAAAAAAAGAGGTGGAAAAGCAGTAAGATGGACTTCCTTTGTTTGTTATCACCACTTCATACTTTAGAGAAACTATGAAATGGAAAAGCAATAAGATGGAGACAACTTCAGAGCACATGCAGCAGTGATACCCTCATCTGGGTATCATAACATTTTAAATTAATAAATTTTGTTTATTTATTTTTTTAAGAGACTTGCATTTCATATATAGGTTTTGTTATTCCAACGGTGATACCCTATAGAGTATCTGAAAAAAAAATCACATACAAATTCATAAAAACTCATATGCAGCTACAAATCTATATGATCCACAATCCAAAAATTGAATCTGAAACATCAAGGCAATCATGATAAATTGAATCTACAAGAGGCAGAGCACGATTCTGTGTAACCTTTCATACCCAAATCTACATAAAAGAGAATCACATTGTTTGCATACCCAAATCTTCCTTGTCTCCTTCACAAGTTTCATTTCCTCTTTGTTGTAACCGTTTTCAGTAACAGGAGCATTATGCGAACACAAGTGAAACGCATACTGCAAACCATATAAGAAAAACAATCAAATTACACAAAAGATTCAGAATCAGAATCATTTCAAGATAAACAATAAACAAATTGAGAAATTACATGCTGACTGAAGATGTTACAAGTCAGAGGCTTACCCGCTAAAACCTAAAGCAACACCAATGCAGAATCACAACTCATCACAATGTTAAACCATAATCGCCACAGTGAAGTCATAAGCAGAAAGCAAACCTCGCGAGTCTGCTGCACAAGCTCTTCCATGGCTGCAACACCTTCACCACTAGCTGCTTGAAACGTACTTACCAGTTACCACCATTCTCTTCACCTGTTATCACCAACTGAGTGTCAATTAGAGCACAAAAATGCAGATTTCGGCATTGCAAAAGTCTAAAGAAACTCCAATTTTTCATAGTCCCATTGATTCTCTAAATTGGGATTGAAATTTCAGAAAATCAAAATCAACATTAGGTATGATGAAGAGGCGTAATCACCGGATAACGCAGGGCCATAATCCACTGGTCCGGCAGAGAGATCAATCCAGAGGTCATGTTCCTTCCCATGCTTCTCTTTCTCGTACTCATGCCTTATAATCTCATCGATTGAGCTGTAGGGGACGGAGAGGAGCTGAGATCGGATGGAAGAGGTTGAGCCGGCGATTAAGGATTTCAGGGACGTGTCCAGGCGTGAGGAGAGGGAAGCGTCGAGGTGGAGAGAATGAGAGACATCGAGGCGGTGATCGGTGGAGAAAACAGGAGGACGAGAGATCACATGAAAATTGTCTCCAGTCACGGCGGCTGATATGAAGGAGGAGAAAGTGGTGGCTGGGGAGGAAGGGAACGATTTCTTCGTTTTTTTTAATCAGCCAACCACATCTTGACACGTCAGGGTATCAGGAAGTGAGAGACGTCTTCTCGTTTATATACGTTTTCGATTAAAACATTATTTTTTAAACCACGTCAGCTAAAAACCCACCTAAAACTCACCCTGAGACTCCGCTGTCAAAGCCTGTAAAGAAAAGGATTAGTTTTGCTTTTGTAATAAGAGTTTAGACTTGAAAAATATATCTCATGAACTAATAGATTTGCGGAAAATACATGTGGATAGAGTTTTCAAAATGGGTTCTCCATGTCCATTTGGACCGATCTAATAGTGTCTATATTTATTATGGCAATAGTTGTCCATGTCTATTTGCAGAGAGAATGATAAAGCTAATAAACAAATAATTAAAAAAAAACAAACAAAAAAACGACCTGGTTAACACGCAAAACCATTTTCAACGAAATTATATATTCCCAAAAATATGAAAACAATATCCAATATGAGTACATACGAATAATAATAAATTCGGTTAATTTTTCAAACATGATAATAATATAAATATTGAAATAATCCAAACAAAATTTGGCAATTAGTTGAAAGTTGAAACACTTGAGTCTATTAATCCCAAAAGATTTCCATTATCCAATCACAAAACCCAAATGAGAATAGCCCCAAAATGGTTCATATTTTACAAATTGGATAATGTTAAAAAAAGGTTACATTGAGTTTTTCAATCTTTTGTAATAGGCCCGTTAATTTTTTGGCGGGTTTGAATGAGCCCATGAACTAATATACAAGAAGGCTTTTTTCAGGTAAGCCCGTTAATTTTTTGGCGGGTTTGGATGAGCCCATGAACTAATATACAAGAAGGCTTTTTTCAGTTAAGGGGCAAAAGGCTGAGGTGAGTGTTTGTTTCATGTTCTCGTATGTAATACACCACGTGGCAGTCTCTTATTAGTTAAATTAAATCAGATGCGAAAAATAGGCTTGGACAAGCCAAGAAGGAACCCAACACAGAAACAGAGTTGTATACTACAGTTCCCAATCATACGAATTAAACGAATTAAATTAATAAAATTTGTGATTTTATCAAATCAAGAACCATTTCATATCTGTTCTTCCTTCAAACAAAAGGGCGATTAAAACATCATTGTATTTTAA
Organism: Noccaea bulbosa; assembly: GCA_900406535.1. Lineage (NCBI taxonomy): Eukaryota > Viridiplantae > Streptophyta > Magnoliopsida > Brassicales > Brassicaceae > Noccaea > Noccaea bulbosa. Next base: position 24,865 of record OVBJ01000067.1, read on the forward strand.
AAGCAGCAAAAAAAAAAATCTAAGCGTGGAAACGAAAGAGCTTTTTTGGAATCAGAGAGAAATCCGAATGTTGTGTGTTGAGTTATGATGAAAGTGAAAAGGTTATAAGTTTATATATATAGTGAGAGAAGGTGTTTTAAGTCGGTTTAATTATGGGAGATTAGAGAAGGTGGAGAAGTGGGAGACGTGCGATTAAGATCATTTTCTACGGTCTAGATTTGATGATGGAGATGATTAAGCTTACGTGGCGATCCGCGTCTTTTGATTCTTTAGGCGGAAGATTAACCACTTTATCTGGACGTTGATCGATCTTTGTTTTGTAGTAAACCGGAATTTGGGAGGACTAATTACTGAAACCAATTTAGCCACACACAAAAAAAAAAACAATTTTACTGGCATTTCTCTGGTACTTTTGGGTTTTGGGCTTGGAACCAGAACGGATTACTGATTGGACTGCAACGGTACATAGACCGAATTGAATGGGTAGGCGAATATTTGAGCCCAAAATCATGATGGTCTGACTGCGCAATCCAGTTGAAATAGGTCAATAGGCCCATTATCATCATCGAGACTCGAGAACATCAAACCCACAACAAATGCAAGAAACATGAACGCCATAAAGTTTGAATTAAAGAAGTCACGAAACAACAAACAAAAAAATCTTGGACAGGACTAACGCTGTTACAATGGACAAAAGCCCGTAAATTACACGAACCCATTGGTTGATCCAGTTTTGTAAATTCATCTCGGACCTAATCATATTAAACTTTGTTGAATGTGTTATGAATCGAGATCTAGTTCGAATTCACCAGGTTCAAAACAGACTAAACCAGTCAACACAACCCTATACTTGGAATCAGCAATATTAGACTTTTTCGTCTCTCTTGTTCAACATGTCCTCTCTCTTTGCATTAATGGGGCATGATTTAGATTTAGATCATCTTTACGCATGCATATTTGATATGGTATTATATCATATAAAACTAACTTAAGCAGATTACTGGCCCTTGAGATCTTCTTATGATCTTGTCTTGATCTTGATCATGATATTGTCTAGACATTTTTTAAATGTGTTCGTTATTTTTTGTCTTCTGATTTTGCATTTGATATTGATGTAACCATAACTCCAACTTCTCAAGAACGATATTCTTGATAGTGACGAGTGACGTTCCGATCATTGACATATCTATTGTTTCAAATTGGTAAGTAAGTTCCAATTATCCATCAGCCACGAATTATTATGGAAATAGAAAAATCTTGCAAGTCATGTAGCAATCATAAGAAAGTCGGATACTATAGGTGTTGGATAATTAAATAATACTATAGGTTAAGATTGACTATATGCGGAATCATTTTGAAGGTTTCACCAATCATATACATTTTCCATTTATTGTGGAATTTTAATGCCCAGAAAATCTGCAATCACTCGATTCAATGATATACTACTAGCTTACAGGTGCCAAAATTGCCGAAACATATCAGAATTAATAATGATTCACCATTACAAATTACTTATAATACAACACAATGATTGGTTACGACTCCAAACCAACGTGTACCATTCAGTCTCCTCTATATGACTTTGACTTTGTCCTCCCTTTTTCAATTAGAAATTTCGAACCAACGCAGTAAAAAAGACTCCCAAGTATTAAACTTTTCAACTATGCGAGCAAAAATAATACGTAATATTGAATGATCTTTACGAATGCAGATGCTCTCATCCGATGATATAACTTAATGCTATTCGATTCAAGTGTTTCAAAAACTCACAGCCATATACCTCCATCACTAATTTTGTTTTGTTTTTTTTAAAAAAAATTTACAAATTATTTTTTATTTTAAATGCTATGACAATGCATGTCATTGTGAATACTATATAATACGGTTCAGCTACTACTTGCGATTCATGTGATATATTAGTGGTGTCATTGAATTCCACAGTCCCAATCATAGGAGATACATTCATACCGACGATTCGATAACTTTCTGACCCAATCATATAACAATAATATTAAATAAATATTAGCTCACTTCTGAATAATTCGAGCAACTTTGCAGTTGATGATAAAAATGACTAAGTGCATTGCTTCTTATGGACAGTCTCTTACAGACTGGAGGAGCAATTGCGTTTAGGGATTGTTTTTTTTTTCCGAGGGGATCGAGAAGGAGGGTGTTAGAGAGCAATAAAATTCTTACTTAAGATGACTTGATTTGAAATATTAGTTTGTACAAACAAGTTTTATCTGGATTTTTCTATAGAAGTTGTGAGTGTTGTGACATGTTACACAATGATATAAACGAAAAAGAAGGAAGTTAAGTTAATTGTTAAGGGATAATGTGAGACTTATTTATGTATGAATAATAATAAAAAATAATTTAAAGTAAAGCGTTCAAATTACTGTAATTCTTTTTCATAGACAAACATTTTCATGAGCTGGTCTATCAACATTGACGTACTTATAGACTCGATGTAAGGACTAATCATTTCCCAGTATTATTAGGATGCTAAATATTAAATATTTAGTTTTGTGTATTTAGTTAGTCAAGGAATATTTTCGTTATTATAAACTAAAATAACAAATGTTGAAACACGTACGTACTATAAAGTATAAACTGATTAATGCTTGAAGTCACAAATTATCATTAGAAAATTCGGATGAAGTTATTCGAAAATCACATACGTATATATACATCACTGCCTAATTATTCCTTCGCTCCATAACAAATATTATGTCTACCAAAACCAATTTTATATGATAAATTCTCATGTATAATTGCATTGCAAGGCTGTGTCCTTAGCTTTTCATTTTTAACTTAATTTATTATATTATAAATTATCTTATATTAGCTTTTTGCCTGTTTTGTTTTCATTCTACAACCCATGAGGTAACCAAATCTAGTTTACATAACTTTTGTTGGAGTTTTGGAGCTAAAATGAGAAACAAAACATATGATCTGAATTCAGGTTATAGAAATATATGACGTGGCGAGATCTGATAAGGTGTTAGAGATGCCGAAAGACGTTTGCCTAAATAAATCCAAGGCATAATCCTGATTAACATGTCTTTAGGCCTTTATTAAACTAAACACTGCATGTGCATTGATATTTCTATGTCTTCACTCTTCTTCACACTTAATGTGAAGTACTAATGGAAACTTAAGTTTTATTAATTCCACATAAAGATAAAAGTGAAACCACTGATGCAAATAAATAAAAACTTAAGATTCCAAATAGGCTTTTATAAAGTACAATAGCAAACTATTAACCGAACTTATGTTTTTTATGTTTTACGCGTCATATCTTAATCTTTTTTATAAATAGTTTCTTTCAAAAACTAGATGTGAGTGGAGGAGAATGACAAATTGCATTCTAAAAAGGTTATACGTGAAAGCTAGATTTACTTAAATTTAAGAAACATTGAGGAACCAAAATTTAATCAGGTTCATCCCTTCTGCTTGTAGCTACATCACTGCCTAATATGTAATGAAATTAAAATATCAATGCTTTAAATGTATACAAATTAGTTAAATAACCCCAAAACCAAAAGAAAGGAAAAAATAACAAGAAGGGCGGCAGTAACGGAGTGTTCCGTGGGTCCGTAACGTTCAGATGGTACAACGGAGCGCCGTCACCAAACTTTTTTACTTTTTATTCCATTTCTTATTTTTAAAATTATATATTGTCAGCGAAGCTTTGAAATGACAAAGAGGGTCGTCACAACTCATAAAACAGCATGAAATTTGTGTGGGTCCATCTCTGATAAGAAGGACACCACGTCATCTTAAGACATCGACATGTCATCGCTAAAAATAAAATAGTAAAAAATACACATCGTATTGGTCCACATCATCGACATTTCTCTTTTTTTTTTTTTTTTTAATACATTTATACACAAGTATTACAGTTAACGAGTATTACACATTTATACACAACAACAGTACAACATTTTTCTTTTTGTCAACTATTAAAACACTACAAAAAAAAGGATAGATTGTATCACTTAAATTGTATCACAAAACTGAGTGATACTATTTTAAATTATTTATTTGCAAGTGATACAAATATACATATTTTGGCATCAATTATAAATAAATGATGTTGTTATTAACTAATTTCGCATCAATTCAATAAAATGATATAATTTCTATTGGTGTACAAAAGATTTAACAATGAAAAACATACTATCAAGATTCGCATTACATCGCATTTTCTCCTAATACGGTGTAACTAAAGATTTATATAGATTTTGTTGCTTCAACAAATGACATTACACAACGATATATAATTTGATCTGTGTCTTAGTAAAAACAATTTAAGTGATTTCATATAAGATATTTATTTCCTCGAATTGTGCGTGCATATGCAATTTGGTGCAATGAGGCAGATAGAGGCTTATCTAGTGCCGATCCAAAGCATACGATCGACTCTTATATTATACTAATTGAGATGGATCCATAATAACCAATAATAATAAATCCTACAAAAGCATTGATGAAGATTTGCTTAGGACGATCAAATTAAATGAGAAGATCCTTAAAACCCAACAAGTGGGGTGAGAACGTAGCGTCGCATGGGGGGATGCATCCTAGCTTCCATAACATGCACTTGGACCCACCTTTATCTATTCGTATCTCTGAAAATTACTAGTAGTACACTAGTACTCAATATTTTAAATTTTAAACAAGCCTTCAATCATCTCTTTCGATTTACTAGTTGAGTATGATATATGAAATATAGTTATATACATTATATCCATCAAATATTCGACTAAATTAATCTGATAAGTGAATATATCACAAGGTTTATCATGCCACATGCGGAAAATGTGATATGTAGGAGAGATAGGAACTCGAGGTGTGGACCGTGTATTATTGACCAACTATCAATTTTTATATATATTCTCCAATTCAACAACTTATTGAAGGTGTGAAAACTTGTTACAATAGTTCGTTATTTTTAAATGCAATGTAGTAAGGGTTTTAAGTTTTAACTATGCTTGCAAAAAAAAAAATACACTATGTAATTAACAATAACTTATAGTGAAGATAATGTCGGTAATTTATTTACAATCTTGAATTTTAAGAATAAAGAAGAAAAAGGAGTGCTTCAGAGTAGACAGACAGTAACAATGTGATTCAAGCGTTTGATCACATCACATGAAAACGTATGATATATGGATAAATGTTAGACATTTTTTCCAGATATAAAATGAAAATATATTTTGGCCGCTTGTTATTTAGAAAAAAGAAAAAGAAAATGGAGGATAGGACATTCGCGCACATGGGGGCATGGACACACACACATTTGTAAACTACAAAATAAGTGTTTTGGTGTGGTACGCCGTATTACATTATTTTCCACTACTAAATAATCTGCTTCTTAAACAAAAGGCATCTTCAGTTAATCTTAACCGCGTCTGGTAAGAGAACCTTTATATAGTTTTCTATGTTTTGATTATAGTATTAAGTCGAATATACAGTTTTAAATCACACTGTTTAAAATACATTTTCCTACCTTTTCCTAGCTACCCATGTGGTGGGTTTTATTTATTATTGGTTAACATAAATTCTCCCACGTACTTCCGTGCGCCGAAATTAATTTATTTGAAAAAGGCATAGGATAATATATTACTCCCTCTGTCATATTATATAAACTGTTTTAAAGAGATTTTTTATTTCAAAATATAAACTGTTTTACATTTTTATGTAATTTTTACTTTATTGAATATTGTGTAATTAATTACATTATGCAGTTATTTTGGTGATTGATTTAATTAACTTATTAAAAGATATTATTATTAAAAAAATATGTTTCTTAATTTATGTATCCATATCCAAAATAGTTTATATAATGGAATAGAGGGAGTAGTATATATTAATAAAATTGTAGTTTAAGTAAATGAAGNTTTAAAAAAAAAAAGTTCCTTTTTAAAAAAAAAAAAAAAAAAAAAAAAAAAAAAAACATTATTCATATAAAAGATTTGACCCTCAAGCGGCCGTTGTGGCTAATGGCGCTTGTCTGTACGAGCACGAACTATATTGAAGCATAAATATGGACACGCTTTAGTTCATACAACTAAATCTTTCGTAAAGAGAGAAACTAGCTGTTATCAAACTTCCATAATTTATACACCCCGTTTTAACATTTGATTCTATCATTTTACGTACGTATTTACAATTTTTATTTGAAATAATATGCTATTTCAATATGCTATTTTATTTAACTCTACTAGATGAGTTCGACTGACAAATTAACATATGTTGAAAGATCTCTCACGCTAGACAGAAATTTTAGATCTACTCTTTACTACACCCTCCATTTATTTTTAGTTGTAGTTATGAAGTTTTTCACGCACATTAATAATGTATATTATTATTAATATTTGCACTGAAGATACAAAAATTTAACTATAAAACGATGACTAATATTTGGTATAGAATCATAAAACTAATGAACACATCGTTGACTAATTAAGAAGCACCTATAACTTGAAAAGGTTAAGTATAGTTTTATTTCTGTCATAAAATCTTTTATTTTTATTGCTAGATTTGCTATCGACTTAGAAGTTTAGATATATATTATCTTTTTGTTTTGTCAACAAATATATCTATTTTGACATATAAAGCTTGACCAGATCATTTCTTTTTGCTAAATGCGTTTATGATTTCACTGTGGTTTCTTGTGGTACAAAACTACATATGATCGACGATCATCTGTTTAGACTATTTAAGTACGCCTACCTTGGATAATAATTATGTAGGTTTATATATAAGTTGTTATTATTAATAGGAAAATAATTCGCTTGATCTATTGAGTTAAACATCAATTAGGTTTATGAAAACAGTCCAATATGATTTCCTTTTGTTTTTTTTTGTCTTTTCTTTCCGAGTATCGATATCGTATTTTGCATTGTTTTATCTATTGGCGAAATTTCCATATTTCCATATTAAAAACCCTGTAAACATTCGAGAGAACTAACTAATCGAATTTGTGTGTCCACCTATATGCTACACATGAACAAATAGGCTACGTAAGTTTATACCTACCAGTCTACCACCTCTCTTTGTGATCAATATCATGTATATATTTGCTTTTTAACGTATGAACACTTTGTGGTTATATTCAAACAAAAACATGAATGCCAAGAGAGAAATTGACTCTAATGTGTCCCTAATCAAATCCCAAGGTGATGCTTGGCCTCTTTCCAAAGAGTGGTCGTCTTATCCAACACTAGCACATGCTTTTATTTCCCTACCATCTCTTTTTCTTAAAAGTGACACTTCTTTATTCAAACTAATAGCGTTCAATCCTTTATTCAAACTAATACTATGTTTCCATGATTATATTCATTAGCATAATTATTAAAAACATGGATTATATATGAATTATAATCAACCATTAGTTTTAAACATGTCGAATCCATCACCTGTTATATCAATGCTTCGTGCATCATCCAATTCCAATGTATGAAGAAGAAAAAATCATAATAAAATCTTTGATGCTCTATGATTCGTATCTAATCTCTCTCATAACCAAAATAATTAAAATTAATTTCCCGAATAATCAATCTACCAATCACACTAATCTTATTTCATTATGGAAATGAATAGAGCCAAAAGTTAGGAACAGAGAGGCAATTTCGTAAATATCAACAAGAAGAATGTCATTTTGTTACTCCCTTTACTATATAATCCTCGTCCCTCCCAAACTCTCAAAATCCCTCTGATATTTTCTCTCTCTCTTTCTCACACTTGCTCAAACAAGAATCAATAGACCGGCAAAAATGGCTGGAGGTTTCGGAAAATGCAGCAAGATCCGTCACATTGTGAGACTCAGGCAGATGCTCCGACGGTGGCGCGACCAAGCGCGGATGTCTTCTTCCAGCCGCTGCGTGCCGTCGGATGTGCCTTCAGGACACGTGGCGGTCTACGTGGGAAGCAGTTGCAGGAGATTTGTGGTGCGCGCGACGTATCTGAACCATCCCGTCTTAAGGAATCTCCTTGTTCAGGCCGAGGAAGAGTTCGGTTTCGTGAACCAAGGTCCGTTGGTTTTCCCCTGCGAAGAATCGGTTTTCGAGGAATCGATTCGGTTTATATCCCGGTCCGATTCGACACGGTCAAGACGGTTTACTAGTCCCGACGATTTCCAGAAGAACTGCCACGTGGAGATCAGAAACAAGCTTGATCTGTGGATTGAATCTCGACCGTTGTTGCTTCACGGCGTCTCTGAAAATTCCATATGGTGATTTTAAGGATCATCACTTGTCGGCGTGGGTATATAAATAGTAAATAGATAATAAGAAGAGAGATTGATTCTGACTCGGTTTGACTCGGAACGAGTTTACTCGCCATGGGAGGAGCAAGATAATGAACCGAAGCCATTTTTGAATAATCGTCATTGACTTGGCTGAGTTTTGACTCGGATTCGTTTTCTTGTTTCTGTTTATTTATTGGTTTCTTCTTGAGCAAGGCGGCGAGTTTACTGAGTGTACAAAGGAGATGGCCGTGAAAGATGGGTGAGTCATTCTACAGAGTCGTCCGGGTCAGAATCCGAGTTCGAGAGGGGAAAGAAATGTGATTTAAATTTTGTGTTGGCTGGTTGCAACAAAAAAAAAAAAAAAATTGTTATTGGTTGAAAATTCTGCAATTTCCATTAAATTGTAGAAAAATATTGTTGTTGGAGAAATTCGAATACTTATTCTAACAATCAATGTGTAATTTCCAGAGCATTGGTAATGATTAATGAACAGTAACCGTAATTTTTAAAGAGATCGAGCTAAACGAAATGTCATCAACTTCTAAAAGTAAAAATGTTTTACAAAAAGTTACTCAATTTTTACTAATGAAGACAGAGGGCATTTGACTGATTGTATAAACTTAGGTAATTTCAATTTTAGAGTAACTAACTATATTAATTAGGCTATATAGCGTGGCTCGTTTTAATGACGAAGCCATATAGTTAAAAGTGATTTTCTACTAAACCAGTTTGGATTTTAAATGTAGAGAGTCTCTCAATTATATTATTTTCACTTGTTTTTTTCTTTACAGGAAATTATTAACTTCTTTTAACTTTTGGCGAAAGTTGTTTGGAATTGTACCGTAGTGATTGGAAAATCCGACCAAGGTCATGTGAAGGAAAAGACTATCAGTAATAGCCACTTTGCTTTGTTTTTCTGTCATTCACGTTCTTTAAACAGTACAAAGTACAATTCTATTCTAGCCTTCTAGGGTACATGACATGATCATCAATATTAATTAAAAATATATATATAGATATATATATATATATATAAATTTGCGACATGATCATCAATATTAATTTTATATATATATATAGGTTTAGAATGTTCATACAGCCTAGATTTTTGCTAATTATATAGTTCAGATTCGGGTCCGATTCAAGGAATTTCTTCCACACTAGTTTATATGGAAGAAATTACTGGTAGGTTTATCAGTAAACATTGAAAAATGAACATGTGAAAGTTTTATAATAAATTAATTACTCTCTGTCCATTTGTAGCCAAACTTACACATTTTCTTTCTATTGCAAATTTAATATTTTTTTATATCTCAAAATATAATCAGTTCCTTATATTTTGGGAAATATGAAGTATTAAGATTACTAAACATAGACGAAGAAATAAATCTTTTAATAGAGTAACAAGAATCAAGCAACATACGCTCTAAATTTTTAATTTTATTTGACACTGATACTTTCTATAAATATTAAATTTGCGATAGAAAGAAAGTGTGTAAGTTTGGCTACAAATGGACAGAGAGTGTCTATATTTGAAGAAGAATCTCACATATTGTGATTTGTGACTATATCTGCATAGTCTTCTCAAACAAAACTAAGATGCTACTTACTCCGTTCTTTAATACTTGATGTTTTAGAGTTTTCACATAGATTAAGAAATAATTAATGCTTAATTTTTATTGTATTATTTTTCTATTTTAAATAACTATTAACCAATAAAAATTATAAATTTCTCTTGAAGTTTGCATTTTTGTAATATTATATTTATTAGCAAAAAATAACTTTAAAAACTAAAATATCAAATAATATGTAACAAATAAAAAAAATTAAACATCAAATATTAAGGAACAAATGGAGTATAGTCTATTGGAACTAAAGTAACACTACATTTTAACGAGAGTGTCAGTTGAGGAAAAACATTACGAGCGAAAGTCAATCAATGAATCTTATCGATTTAGCCGAAATTGGATTAAATCTGATGAATATAATTTGACATTTGAGGATTTCTCTTAATGGTTAAAAGAACAGTATCCGGATAAAGATAGTTGTAGCTAGTAAGAAGATCATTTACGAAGATACAACAATTATTTAGAATTAAGACGATGAGAGTCGTAAAACCAAAGAGAAGGTGAGATACTTTCGAAAGGACAGCGGAGTGAGGCCCAATGGGATCGAAGTTTTGACTTTACATGTTTATTATTTCTCTTTTAATCATACTGTTTAGATGTAACTAGCAAAAGCCAAGTTTCTAAAACCAGCTCAAACTGTGAAAAGTCATTCGCAAAAGAGTTTCATCTTCGCTAACATTCTTTTGAGGTCACAACATTTCCTTGGAAAAAAAAAAGGAGGAAGTTATGCACACTGATGACATTTGTTGGCATATGAGAGAATGACTATCAATTTTGATATCACGCGCCATTAGATTTGGAATATTTTCTTCCACAAGTTTGTATTGGAGGTGTTATTGTTATATCGAACGTTACAGCGCAACTGGCAACTGCCCAAGTCCATTTACAAAAGATCCAACCACTCGGAACTAAACCAACCAACCATTACGAGCCACCCAAAAGAAATAAAGCAGTGCGGTTCGGCAGGTTTCCTTTTTCTTTGCCGAATTTGATGGTGCCAGCTTAAAGGCCCGTTCCAATGCGTTAAATCATCATGCAAGCTTATACTAAATAAATAGGGTTGTTGCATCATACACAATTCGATAAAAAAATTCAAAAGAACATATGTATTACATCTATTTAACTAATTCAGTTAGTGAACTTTTTTTAACTATAACCAACTATCGTCTGATAATTATATACCTGATTTTTCCACATAGGAAACTAGCTATGTTGTGACATTCAGTTTTACGAATTATATTTTTCCACCAAGAATAATAAGAATCCAAATATGATTCGTCATACTAGTAGTAATGATGCAAAAATATAGGTGATAAATCTGGTCTCCGGTGTTTTCTTTTTCCTTTTAAATTTGTGTATGGTGTGTTGATTAGTGGATATGTAGCACTTTCGGACTTGGTGGGATTGTGATCTCTTTACCGACCCATTCTCATACATTTAATTTAATCATTTGTTTTTTAGATATATATCAAGCTGCATTACCATATATTTTCTCTTTTGCATTACTGTCCAAGAAAAAGACATAATCCTTATAAAAAAAACTCGGCGACCAAAAGGAGATGGAGTATTTGAAAGAAAAAACAAAATATTCCAGCTTCAACAATTAGTCCGTACTAAACCTTTTATCAAACAAAACAATTAATGGGTACGGTGTAATAACTGGACCTAAAGAAAACGATGTTATTATGACATATCACTTCGCGAGTATTTGTACGTGTCAGTCCACATCAATAAAACGTAGAGAATTTCGATTGTTGTCTTTGTTGGGAATAATCAAGAATGTTTGAAAGAAAATTAAGTTAAGCCCAAATTTACATTACAGAGCAAAAGTTTTGAGACATGCAAACAAAAATAAATATTTGATCCTAAATATCATTAGTTTTCAAGTTAATTATGCCTAATTCATTTTTCAAAGGTTTTTTGTGATAACGTTTTAAAAAAAAATATTACTTTGGTTTTTTCAACTTAACAATGGCATTTGTAATAACGTTTGAGAATTATATCCGTAAATACCACATAAAAAACTTTCGTGCAACGATTAAAGTCGTAATACACATATACTCATATCATTGGGTTAGGACATAAAGGAGAATGAAAAATATTTAGAAATTTAGTTCTTATAAATTTTTTTTTTTTTAGAGTTCATGTTATCTATATATTTTCCAGGTGGGACTTGGGATATCCATCACACACATCGATAGTGAAGAATTATATTTTACACTCATATCTGGAATATAATTGTGTGACGTATATAAAATTTTGAAAAATGTTTAGCAAAATAACTTATCTCATCGCAATATCAATCTGTTATAATAAAAAAAAAACAGCTAGTTCTCTTCGAGCAAAATGTGCGATAATATCTAGTTTGTACATTGAATCTGGAAGGTTCATAAAGAAAGTTACGGTAACAATTCAAAGACAGCACTACATAAAACAATAACAAAGATGGCATGTCAATGTGTAGTAGAACTTGAAATCATCAGAATCGCCTCAAACTGATATGTATGAATGATTGATACCTTCCTTCTTTCTTTTGTACTCTTTAGCAACAGTTTTAAAATTTCGAATCAACTTTCATGGTCGGATTAGTTTTAATTTTTAATCTCCATGGTCAAATTAGTTTTGATAATATAAAAATATATATTAACTACTCCATCTCCTCCATCCGTCCGTTAAAGTACCGTACGGTAAAGAGAAAGAGGGTACTTCAGTCAAATCATATTTAGGAGTGTGCATTAGCCGATACGGTGAATCTTATCGTGATCTCGAAGCCCATAATCAAGTCAAGTTCTAGATGATTATAATCTCAGCCGTCCAAATAATTGAAAGTAGGTCCACCACCTACTACTTTTGTGTTCTAGAGGATTATTAACTCCATCAGAATCTTGTAGGGTTTCAACTATACGAGATTTCTTAACCTTGTGGGTCCCATTCGCATGTGCTTATCTTTCTCTGACGTTGATTTTGACATCTCCAAAGCCCATTTTTCTTTTTCTATTTTCAACACCAGTTTTGTAAATACTATAATTAATCTAATTTTATATCTGCGGAAGGGTCGAATTATATACTAATCAAGCTAAACATAAACTCTTCGCACTCTGTGCTAAATGCCATCTTGTGTGCGGTTTGATATAGTAACAATACTAAATGCCAATATTGCAATAATATCGAAATTAATTTAGCGGTTGAACATCAACATCTAAGGTTAGCTCATTAGGAGTTATGGCTTATGGGTGTAGCTTTTTATTTTCTCGGGGTAAATTTAGGAGTAATGAAAGTTAATAATTCCTGAAATGTATCTTCTTCTATCAGAAAAATATGAATAGAGCAGTTACGACTTTTAATCCAAGCTACGCTATAGATAACTGCAAACAAGTATGCGTTTTAAAAATGCATGATGCCAAATTTATTATTTTTTCTGTCTTAACTTCTTTGGTTTTTTGGTCAACATCTGGCTTGCCTTCTATTCGCATAAACTAGTAATACAGACAGTTAACGCTTTTTTTACGAATCTAAAGTCTCAACATAGCAGAGCCCCTATATGGCTATGTATATAGTTATATACTGTAACGATTCTGCAACTAACATTAACATTCCATCCAGAAATTTCATTTATTTTTTAGTTGTTTCAACAGTTTTAACGGCTAAATAAACCGCCGATTTAGAAAGAGAAAACACCGTTGCTTTTTTAAAATAATAAAGGATGAAAAAAGAAAGAGAAAATATCGGGAGTTTTTCCAAAATTAAAAGATGGAAAAATATTGAAAGTAACATTAGAAAATTTCGAAAAACAGAGCAAGAGAGAGAGAGACAAAACTCTAAAAAGTAACGACCGTGTCTTATTGCTCTGTTTTCAAGGACGAAAGGTAATTGCTTTTTTTCATTCTTTTGGGTCTCACATTTTCACCGATGGGTTATTTTTTTCTTTTCAAAATTTGTTGAGACGACCTAATTTGAAAAAAGAGCAGCTTTCACCGGCTTCGCCATTTAACAGAACTTTTTTGGGACTTATTTATACATATCAACTATCTGCAGATAAATTTGATTGGTCCGACAGACTCAAAAATTATTTAAATCACATTCCAGAACAACTCAATGATTATGCAAAAGAAAAACTACACCAACAAAAATTAAAAGCCTTGGCTGATGAAATTAAATGTTTCATTCATCAAATATTAAAAGCTCTCTCACAAGGTGAGGGTATGCATGCATTCACCAACNGCATGCATTCCCCAACCCCACCCCCATGAGAGTGATCTTCCCCAGGATTTTTTTTTTTTTTTTTTGGATTTTCTAAAATCTGAGAAGAGAACCAAAAATAGTAATCATCCTCATTGGGTTTTATCTAAGGGTTAGTTTACTCTAATACATCACTAAACCCATATTAGCCAAAACATATAAAACTTAGTTTGCTAAAACAGAGAAGCATTTTACTCAACAGCTTCCTCTGTTGCCCCTCTCATCCTAACCATCTCAAATACATATTAAGAAAAGAAAAAAAAACAAAAAACAAAAACCCTAAAAAGATATATTCATCGGAGCATGGAGGAGGTGAGAGATCGGAAAACGACTTCTTCACAAGGGATAGTGAGACCCATGTCGTGATCGAAACCAAACTCTTCCTCTGCTTGCTGGAGAAGAAGCTGAAACTCGGGTCGGGTCAAAAACGAGATGGGCACAACGTACCTGACCCGTTTCTCTCCGACGTAGACGACGAAGTGACCTTTAGGCACGTCAAGAGGATATCCGTTCTCGTCTTCGCTATATACATTACTCTGTTTCTTCCCCAAGCTTGAGCATCTCCTCAAGATTTGCTTGATCATCGCCGTTTGCGTTAGCTTGCTTGACTTTTTCATCGCCATTCTCTTCAAATTTTTTATTTTTTTTTTCTTTCTTTTATCTCCGAAAAATATCCCCTTTTTTGTGTGGTTTGAGTTTCAAGAACTTTCCTTTTTGTTAATTTCAGAAAGAAGGGGGTGAGTGTGGGAGGAGAGCTCATGGATCTGTGGTTGGGGGTATTTATTGAGGACTAGGGCGAGTGGAACTTTTTTTTTTTCTTTTCAAAAGTAAAAAATGAATATACGGACTTTATATGTATATACACGAATTTGTTAACACCCACATGTGTGTATATGTAATTATGTATAAAGAGAGATGATAATATCGAGGCGTTGAGGAGATTATGATGTGTTTGTTGTCTGAATATGAATTTGCGTGTTTGCTACGGATAAACATTTGTTGTGCACTAAGATGATACAAATATTTAATTTGTTGCAGCATTGATAGAATGTAGAAACTCGAAAGCGACCGCTTGGGTCATCATATGTTTGGCTACAACAGATTTTCTTATGCAAACGGTATAAAGAAAACTAATGTAGGTGTAATTTAATTTAGATTAGTATCCCCATTTTAACTGATGCAAAAAATGTTTTAAAAGTATTTCCAAAGCATGTGAAGATGTGGGGTCCAAATTGAGACGAGTATGTGTGGGATTTGTTAAACGGACGGTCTGATAATTAGTCTTCCTTCACTTTTTGTGGTTAGAAATAGAATATATTTTAATATGTAGCTACTGATTTGTTTTCTTTTTTCCTTTTTGGTTCATGCATGCTAGTTGATTTTGTTAATTATTTTGGGTTTCATTCTCATTCCTCGAGGTTGATTAGGGTTTTATTCGAAATTGCTGAATAGTTCTCTTAATTCGTATAATATCTTTTATTGTCTCCACTTTATGGTTATGTTGACACATTCTCCCATTTATTTGTCCCAATTTTCTTACATCGAGCGTAGGGCTTTTATGATTTTATCGAAGTTGTTATATACATTGAATAATTTAATACTACTCACATTCTTTTAACAAGTAAAGACCACACGTACGAATCACCCAACGTGTTACTTCATGCACGTTGTCAAACGTCAAGAATGCAAGATAGCATTAGCCAAAAAGGAAAAGAAAAATGTAAGATAGTAAAATCTTACTTCATGCACGTTGTCAACGTCAAGAATGCAAGATAGCATTAGCCAAAAAGGAAAAGAAAAATGTAAGATAGTAAAATTTATGCAAGAGTCCATAACGAGTTTCCTTATACTGTATAAACATAAGCACCTAGGTATAGTATGTTTTTCTAGTAACAAAAGTAGTCCGGATGACTAATCTCCCAAATAAACACAGCTATCAAATAGTATTTCATTACCAATTTTAATTGATTTGGTTATAGAGTATATATATATAGTATCATCGAATATGAATTAGGTTAATTGGTGCTATGTATAGGAAAATACAACATACCGATTCTAGATTCCCTACAAAAACTAGATGTAAATTTATTTTGTATTGATTATAATTAAGTTTGATTACCAAGAAGTTTCATATTTTTGATAGTCTCTCTGTTTCAGAATATATGATATTTTAGAGTTTTCACACAAATTCAGAAATATTTATTGTTTAACAATTAATACATACTCTTACCTAAATTACTTTTTAATAAATATTAACCAATAGAAATTTAAAAATTTACTTACTTTTAATTAATAGATTTTGAAGTTTGTAATTTGATGGCATTAATAAATAAAAAATATTTTAAAAATTATAAAATATCTTATATTTTGAAACAAAAAAATATTTATAAAACATCATATATTCAGAAACGGTGAAAGATAGTAGTAGTTCAGTAATACCATAATACTTTTCTTCAATGGAAGAAAAAAAGTACAGAAGAGTACCACGATCTTGGTTATTGAACCCGTGAATCTAGAAGAATAAAAAAAGAAAAGACATCAAAGCTGAAACTTCACAAGGATAAAAGGAGAGTCGTTGTACCCAATGAGCCACTAGAGAGAGAGAGAAATTATGAATTTATGATTAAAAAAACCCAATGATAATTCTGAAGTCTTCATAACACGTATAACCGAACTTCTGTCCACTTGGAAAACAATATACAGTGAATCTTTATTAGTTATGTATTGAAACGAATCAAAAAAACAATTGAAAAAAAAAAAAACAAAGAAGCAGAGGGAAGGGGTCTATGTTTCGGACCACAAACTAAAACCAAGAAAATTTGTAGTAACTAAACGGGGACTCTCCAACTGCCTCAACTGACTCACATGCCTTCCTAATTTCTTCCTACGCTCCCCTAGCTACTTCTACAATTTGCCTACACTTTACTCTTTTTGGTTTGTTGTTGTATATTTAGTTTAATTTCTAACCCTTTTCGACTTAAAGATCTTACATCTTAAAACTTTTTATTATACTGGTCACATGAGATGCATATATATATATATATATATATATATATATCACTATTCTTAAACGGAATGTTGATATATTTTGAAAACTATTTATGAACATAATATTTTGAGTAGTTTTAAAACTACTTATATTATACTATTATATTTCCTCTGAGTTGGAATCGTACATGATCCATTGTTTTTAAAAAGGTAGATAAATCATTTTTTTGTTTCGTTCAAAGCCCTAAAACTAATCATTTAAGTCAGCAATGTATGCAACTGTCAGTTACCTTTCAAACTTTTTTTTTTGATAATTATATAGCTCCAAGCCTCCAAGTTGCACGACTAGCCTCCCCCTACCTAGCCCCGAAATTAAATTTACAAAATTTACTTCCTGCGTCTAACTCCCACAGTCCACAGAGGCTATTATATACACTCACGTGGTTTATTCGAATACTCTGAAGCCATAATTGAACACACACAAACACAAAATCCGTTTAGATTCTTAAACTGTGCAACGTGAAGAAGATATGCTACAATCCGAAATGCATGCCCACACGTTCACATATAAGAACTTTAGAAAACAGTATAATTTTGTTTGCATGTACAAATCATTTATTATACAATAACAGTGTAAAAATAAAACAAAATCTTGCCGTATATACTCGGAAAGAAAAACAAAATGAGTAAATGGGAGTGAGAGACGGAGACAAACAGTGAAAGCCGTGACGGGTTTGTTGTTTGTACAGCAAAGCAACAACGAGCCTGCTTGATGAATAGTTACCAAAACAACAACGTGTGGATGGAGATTAAAAACAAGGACAGATTTACAACGCAAGGAGATAAGGACTTAAAGGTGTCTCGTTCGTACATTAAGAGTACTCGAACTCGTTACGGCTTCTCGAATTTAATATCTGCAATTAAGCTAGTAAATGCACATGCAAGTCGTATAGTATTTTTTCTTGGATTTTTTTTTAAGGGGGGTATTTCGTCGTCTTCTTTGAATCCATTTCACTGCATTTGTTTTATGGAAAATTACTAAAAGCATGATAAAATATTTGTCGTTATATCCCTTTGAAATGTATACACACACAATCAGATATTAAAAAACTTATTTTGCCTTTGTTTGCTAAAGATAACAAAAATCTTGAAGGAAGAAAAACGAAAGATAAATAATCAGGATTATGCATGAATTATATAGTTTGTAAAAAAGTATGCAAACTGCTTGTTTCTGAAAAATTCATTGAAACGGAGCGATGACGGAATAAGGTTCGATCGTAAACGAACTGCGAATCTTTTCATAAGAATGAAACCGAACTCACATGTTCCATCAACGAGATTGGTCACATGAAAACTAAAACTTAGTATTTAATTTCTCATCAAATTTGTAGAGACAATACTAATTTGATGGGTCCCACAACAGCGAAGTCGTTGGCATAAACAGAATACATAAAGGACCATCATGTTTATTTACAAGCGAATTTACAAGACACAACTACCCTAAAATCAATCTTGGATACTTCTTCTTTTTAATAGTATATAAATTCCGACGTAGAGTACTTCAAAGAATTTATCTTTTCGAAATCACTCGATTCTCCTATATTATCTTCTTATTTTTTTGATAAAAAGTTCTCATAAACTATCAACCGCCCTATACTATGCACTTTTGTTAAAAAGAGAGTAGGTGGTTCATACATCATATAAATTTCATTTTTCCTCCTTTTTAAAAACTATATATATCAACTACATTTTTATGCCGAATATATTTTAGGACTTTATTCGCAGAAAGAAAGAGACATTTGATTGTGGCTACGAATTTACAGTTGGTTAACTATGTTCATATAATGAAACACAAAATAGTTATCCCAAATCCGTTGTAGTCTAGCTGGTCAGGATACTCGGCTCTCACCCGAGAGACCCGGGTTCGAGTCCCGGCAACGGAGATTTTATTTTATTTTTTACATTTTTTTAATGCGGGCCCAACTTCAATAGCCAGAAGAGCTGATTATTTTGCCCATTTGAGATTAGAGTGATAGCTCGGCCCACGTCAAAGCCCAAATAAAACTCGATGGATGGGATAAATAGAAGATAGATTTGCCGATTGTTCGCCGGGATCGCGAGCGGAGAGGACAATTTCTCGGCGGAAGGAAAATCTGCGATTCTTCGAGCTCAGGTTCGTGATAGCTATTCTCGTTCTCGAATCTTTCTACTAGCCGATCGTTTTATGTTTTCTTCTTTATACTTTTTATTCCTCGTCTCGCTACGGAGATTTACCGAGATTCGATTTCATGTTTCGTAAATCCTTTTCCTCGCTACACACTTCGTTTGATTTTCCGTATCACAAATCTGGGGCGTGATCTTCTGTTTACTGTTCTGACGGATTTGTTTGAGCTGGGTTCGTAATCTGTGGTTGAATATGGATTTGCTAGATCTGATTGTTTCTTGTTAGATTGTATACGTCGAAGTTTGTTTGATTGCATCGGAAGCGATTTAAGAGATTTGCGTTTTGTGGAAACCCAATTGAGTTTGCGTTGCTGTGAAGTTGGGGAAGATGGTGTTGAAATGCAAGAAATTGGTGTTTGGATACTCAGAGCAAATCCTTGTGTGACATGATAAGATCTTGAACCTAGACTAAATCGAGCTTCTTAACCGTGATTTGGAGAATTGTTGATGTATGGGAAGTGAAGGAGGTAATGTTGGTGTGTGGTTGAATGTTGGCAGGTGTTGTTTGTTTTTGGGGTGGAATGAGTTCAATGAGCAGAAGCAGGAGCCGAAGTCGGAGTCGGGATAGGAGTCGGAGTCGGAGTCCTCCGAGAGACAGGAGAATGAGAACTCAGCGAATCACTTACCGTGATGCTCCTTATAGAAGGGAGCGAGAGCCACGTCGTGGTTTCAGGTCTTTTTTTTTTCTTTCCCTTATTTCTCGAGCCTTTTCTTCACTTTCGACCTCAAAACCATAACATCAGCCTGAAAAATCCTTATCTCGTTATGCTTCTCTTCTTTGTAACCTTCTCATTCTAACAGACATAGAGGTTTGTTAACCCGAGATGACAATTCAGCCACAGTCCAATGTTTAAAGACTTAAGTTAACATAGATGCCAGTCTATTGTCTAACTTGCTTATGACTTGTTGTGCTGAACAACTTCTCTACTCTCAACCCTTCTTCTCTCTTCTAATCTTTATCTAGATTGTGTGATATGACGGGTAGGATCAGGGTTAATCGCTGTTTTTCTTTTGATGGTTGTCTCCAACTGTTCGTTTGATTGGATTGATAATGCTAGGTTTAGTTTTATAAGTTATCTTGTAACTACTGCGTTTCAATATGGAATCTTCAATTATGATACGATTGTCACAAAATTCTTGAATCTGGAAACATTTGTGCAGCAGCCAAGGAAGTCTCTGCAACAACTGCAGGCGACCTGGTCACTTTGCAAGAGACTGCCCCAATGTTTCCGTCTGTAACAACTGTGGTCTTCCAGGGTATATATCTATCTATCCTCCCTAATATAATTACCAAGTTTCTTCTGTTTGTATGGCTTTTAGTTACATGTTTCTCAAACTCTCTCTCTCTCTCTCTGCAGGCACATTGCTGCTGAATGCACTGCGGAAACAAGGTGTTGGAACTGTAGAGAACCGGGCCATGTAGCCACAAACTGCACAAACGAAGGAATCTGCCACTCGTGTGGCAAATCTGGACACCGAGTGAGAGACTGCCCTAACCCGAACTCCCGTCCAGGAGACTCGCGGCTCTGCAACAACTGCTTCAAACCTGGTCATCTCGCTGCCGACTGCACAAACGACAAGGCGTGCAAGAACTGCAGGACTTCAGGCCACATTGCTCGTGACTGCCCTAACGAGCCGGTTTGCAACATCTGCAGCATCTCGGGCCATGTGGCTAGGCTATGCCCAAAAGGAGACAGCAATCACTCTGACAGAGACAGAGGAAGCAGGGCTCGAGGAGGCGGTGGTGTACACAGAGATAGTTTCAGCAGAATTGGGAGAGAAGGCGTTGGCGCTATAATAATATGTCACAATTGTGGTGGCCGTGGACACATGGCGTATGAGTGCCCATCTGCTCGAGTCGCCGACCGTGGATTCCGCCGGTACTGAAGCTCTTAAATCTACCGATTGAAGTTCTATTTCTTCTTCAATGTTTAGTTTTCTGTTTGGTGATTCTATAGCTTGTGCACTCTGGTTTTAGTTGCTACTTTGTTTTTGTTTTTTGGCTATTGGAGTGAGTCAACGCTGGTTTTTGGGAAATTTGAGACATTGCTTGTGTTGTATGAAATATTGAACAGATAAGGTTTGTGATTCAGAGTTCTGAGATTTCATAATCCAATATTATTTTTTGTTTACAATCTTGAGTAATTTAAAGGTTCAGTTTATAATTCTGAGGATAACAGCATTGTATATGCAAGTAATCGTTGTTTGTAAGCAAGCTTTTCATAGCCAAACTCATATATATTAATTAGTAGATCTCGGTATAAACATAGACTTGTGTTTGTGTATATGTATAATGTATTACACAAGATTGAGCAAGATAAAAAAAACTGTGTTATACAATGGAACTTTTAGTGGGAGAGACATGGTGGTCCAAGTTCATCTCCAAGTAGATGTAATGAAATTGGATAACGTAAAAGGTAAGTATAAACAACCGTACCAGATACTCCATAAATACCAACCTACAGATCTCAAACATGGCATGCGAGGTTGTTTTCTTTTGGTTTTATTTGGCATGCGAACTTTACACTTATTAAAGATGTAGAGAGACAATGCGTATTATAAATTTGCAAAAGGAATGAATTGTTTTACATGTAAAAAAATGTTAAATTTTGAGGAGTTGCCCTAGTTGGTAGCATCATTGCGTAAGTTTTCTTTATTAACATTGAAAAAAAAGAAGGATATTGAAGGAGAAGTCTTGCAGTGTTGATTGGTGGCTACTACCACTAGTAGTGTTACCTAAGGGATCTCTCTCTTCTTTTTCTTAATTAGTTTATCTTCGCTTAATCATTAGAGAATTAACCATTCGTTTTCTTAACTAATTATGTAAAGCTCCCTATAGCTAATAGGTTTCATTAATGATGATGATTGTTTATGTAGTCTGTAATTGTATAACTAATTCTAATTCCAAATGACAACAAACTCCCATCTTATGATACAAGGATAAATAGAGAAAATAGAAATTGATGTGTTATCGTCTCTAGAAGAAACCTTTTGTCTTGTACAAAATCATGCTAATTAAATTTGGTCAATTTGCGTTGTTAAAAAAAACATAATAAGTTGACCGAAAAAAAAAATATAATTATGATTTCTCTTTGATGTCAAATTTTTTTTTTTTTTTTTTATGATTTCTCTTCATAATATTGAAGACAAAAACTTTATTCTTGGTAGGACCAATCCTATCTGTCATTACGAATTTTGCAATTTATTCAAGGGGACAAAAATAAATGGACTATACAGTATAAAGAGAGGACCAAAACCAAATGCTATCATATCAAATCAAATCCAAAACAAAGTCTACTTACTAACTTTGAGGAGAAACAAAGAAAAAAAATGAAGACAACTTCTTCATTGGTGGTTATCTTCCTCGTTGTACTGACCTTTCAAACTAACAAACTAGAGAGTGTGAATGTCCGTTCCACTGAACAAGACGCGGTCAAGAACATCAACAACAACACTGATAAAAACAGCACAACCACCGAAATAGGTCTCAAGGACAAGAAAAGAAGTTATAGTGGAGGAAGCGGGAGCTATAGATGGGGATGGGGTGGTGGAGGCGGTGGAGGAGGCGGAGGAGGAGGAGGCGGAGGTGGAGGAGGTGGTGGTGGTGGTGGTGGCGGCAGAGGAGGAGGATGGGGNATGGGGAGGAGGAAGTGGTGGTGGAGGATGGTACAAATGGGGTTGCAGCGGGAGAGGAGGAGGAAGAGAAGGAAGAGGCGCATTTGTGAAAAGAGAGTACGCGGAGTGCAAGGGAAGAGGAAAATGTAGTGGAAAGAGATTGGAATGTCCACAGCATTGTGGAGGTTTTTGTTTTTACGATTGTCTCTTTCTCTGCAAACCTCATTGCCGTCGCTAAAAGAGATATATTACATCCATATCGTTCGGTTTCTACGATTCTCTTCTCTATTTTTTTTTTTTTTGGGTTTGTTTGTGTGTTTATTTGTACCCTCATTTCTTAGGGTTTCTTCTATACAAATATTTTCGGGCTTCTTGAGTGATGGGAAACAAAAAGTTTAGCATTTCTATTATGACGTTGAATTCTTCAGTTTTTTATTGTTCGTTGCTTGCTTTCTAAAATGACTAAAAGCAAGACATTTTTCTTTTGCCATTGAATCTCAATGTAATTTTTTTTTTTTTTTTTGCTTTCTATAATGAACATCTTTTGAAAAAGAAATCGTCCGTTTCTTACTTTCTTTAGTGTTTTTGAACGATCGAGAATTGTTCACTAGCAGAACAATATTAATTTGTTTATGGTAGAATAATAATACTTTAATGCTTGTTTATCTAGTAACCGGGAATTTAAACCCAAGATCAGACTAGTATACGGAAACCTACAACCGTAAGTAGTAACCAAAAAGAAAATGTGTCAAAACAGAAATGAACCTGTAGAGCCTAGACCCTAGAGCACGAAAATGACCTATGTTATCAATCTTCGTTTTTTGTTGGTTTATGGTGGTCAGGATAAATCAAGATTATATCTCAGTGTTTCTTTTTAAAATTCTTGATTTATACAGACCAATGGGATCACAATACGTTATATAGTGTATATATGAAAGTAGAAACCCTTGTTGAAGAAAAAAATCCAAATATATGACCACAGAAGAAAACTTCAAACTAAATCTTTCTCGGGAACCATTCATCTTTATAAGCATGATTTTTGGCTGACTGTAATATAATGTAAACAAAAAAGAAGGTAATAATGTCAGCACTAAAAGAAACATCAAAACAACGAGATGATAATTTATTAAGAACACTCGAGTGCAACAAGAAAAAGGGAACGGTTGGTATTATTTTTAATCTACCATGGGCCTGATCAGTTGGGCCAGTTTAACAACACGAATATGACGTATCTCTTTCACCATTTAGTTTGCTAATTAAAACGAGTAAATGACGTGTCGGTACTTTCTTTAAATAGTTTTGTCTGCCATAGTGACGTGTCTTGAGTTTATCGGCGCCCTCGAGGCATATTCAATCGCAAACAAATATATGCCGATGGTGATGGGCACGTTATAGTGAATCTGTCTCCTCTTATCTTTTTATAAATACTAATAAATAAATACAAACCAAATCCAAGAACAATCCTTTCTTCATATGGAGAAGATGGAAAAAGACTGTCGTCACATACTTAAAAGTAAGTACACCAGTATATTTCACATTAAAGAGAATTTGGAACTTACTATAAAATTTTGTCTTATTATTTTCGATAGAAAGGAAAGATAATGTAGATGATAGTTGTAAATAGCAATTTCTTGCGTCCACGATAACAGGAGAGAAGTCTTTCTCCTTGAAATTCACAAAATAAAGTCAAGGGGACTTTTTTTTTTTTTTTACATGATTACTTGCAATAGAGGATAAGAGAGAACATTTGCATAAACCAAAAGAGAATATAGGATATTATTACAAAGATTTAAACCCAGCAACCTCAAATCACACTCAAAAATTTACAAAAGACAGAACCAAAAATAGAAGCAGCCTATTTCTATCAAGATCGAAAGTTTAAAGAAATCAAAAAGACAGATATAATTAAACAAACAAACAAAAAGGAAAAAAAAAAAAAAACCATTATTACCAGAAGGATCTGGACTTTTTATTAGAAACAAGAGAAGGAGGATTAGTAAAATTAGTAATCTGTGGGACAGTAAAGCCACCATCATCATACCATCTCTTGTTCTGTCCTTGTTGTTTCATGTTTTGTATTGGAGCATAAGACTGCACTTCTGGTGACGTTTCTTTGTTGTATATCCCAAACTGAATATTGTTGCCTTGAGAAAGGTACTGATTTGTGTATGAGGAAGGAAGAGTTTGTGGAATCTGAGGGACCCAAATCCCCAAATTATTAGATGGAAGTGACACTGTATTGTTGTTTGTGTTGTTGTTTCTCTTAGTGCTGTCTGCTTCCATATATGGTAACACTCCATCATCATCACCACTCTGCAATCAGAAAAGAAAACCCACAAGAAAAAGATAAAAAAAACTTTTGTTTTTCAGAACTTTTTACAATACCCAAAGTAGAAAAAAGATCTATATCCACATCTAAAAAGTTTTGTTACTTTTTTATTTATATCTCAATTAGATCTCAAATGATATGATAGTATATTACGTAAACAGAGGAAATGAAAGCAATGAATTTTCGATCTCCTTTGAATCTAAGAGTCATTAAAGTCAGTAACTGCTAATGAAGATCAAATATTTGAGATTAGAGAGAAGAGCAAACCTTGGAGAAACCAAAAGGAGGAACAGAGGAATCAAGGAAATCTTCAACGTGCCATCCAGGCAACGTATCCATCAAATACTCTGAAATTGTGCTTGTGGATCCCCATTGATTCGCTGCCGCATCCCCACTGCCAACGATCTTGTTCACCGCCGCCGTTTTTGGAAGAGGTTGGATCTTGGAAATGGTCTGAGGAGCTGAGAGAGGTTTCTTGATTGGAGGATTAGAAACTAATGACCCAGGTACAGAATAATCATGGCTGTTTGAAGAAGAAGAAGATTGTGAAGTTGGTTTGTAAAAAAAAGATGTTGCAGAGAGCTTAACCCCTGTGAGAAGAAACCTATCGTGTTTCTTCGTGTGTTCGTTCGCAGAGTGGATCGATGAATCACAATCTTTGCATAAAATAGCCCTATCTTGTTGACAAAACAACAGAGCTTTTTTGTCCTAAAGTCGAAAACAAAAACAAAAACACTCGAAACCTCAGATTCTTGATCGGGAAAATCGATTCTCAATGGGATTTAGACAAAACCTATGTCCTAAAATCTTGACAAGAAAATTATAAACAGACCTGACAGATGTCGCAGATAGGAGAAGAGTTGTTGGAGGAAGAAGGATAGAGGAGAGAGAAACGGAGATGTTTTGAGGCGAGCTTGTTAGCGTGGTGGACTCGGTGGTCGCAGCCGCCGCAGAGAGACGCTTCGTCGGCGGTACAAAACACCGACGCTTCTTCTTTATCGCAGACGTCGCACCTGATCTTCATCAATCGTTCGATTAAGAGAGAGATAGGGGGAGAGAGAGAAAGAAAGGTTGTTGAAAAGGATAGAAAAGAAGATGTGAGGCTTTATGGAGTGTGTTAAAGGAAAGAGAAAATATAGACTTATGGAGTAATACAAGAGGGTGCTTATGTATATCATTATTTGCTTCTTCTTTTTTGCTCAATCATATCTCTCTTTTTTTTTCTTTTTCCTCATGGAAAAAACAGTCCTTGTTTTATATGCAAGAACTATTTGTTCTTTGTGTAAAAATAAATAAAAAATAAATGATAATCTAACGTTTTTTCCCCATTTACTTCTTCAGTCACTTTAAACAAAAAAATATTGAACACAACGTGATGATTTTTTGACTAAGAAGAGGTAGTGCCCATGTTAATTAGTTATGTACTTCTTTTTCCCTTTAAACCTTGTAGTTCCTTGTTGCTGTAAACTCCCATTAAGAATTTAAATATTGAAATACACTAATCTTAGTGTATGAGATTATTCATTTATTTGATGTGCATCCCATAATGATCTTTCAATTAAAATTCATTTGACAGCAAATAGATTAATTGATGTTCTACTTCTAACTAGAGATACATTCTTAACATGTTTAATAATCACCTGCATGTGCATACTGCATACCAAAATAAAAATCAAACAACAAAATATATTTTATATATATACTCTTTTTAGAAAAAAAACCGTGCATGTGCATTGTTCACATCTGATAAGTTTACATGTAAGAAAATATATATATACTACGCCTTTTTCCCATGAATTGTCCCTTAAAAGCATTGTATTGCAGATTCAACACTAATATATCAAGGAGAATATGCTCATGCAGTTCATGCACTATAACTCCATAACAGAGGATGTGATCGAACGTAGATATCATATAATTGCAGCTATGTATGACAAATAGTTGCATGTATAATTATTTTCTTATTAGGCAGATTATGGTTGAAGGCTTGAAGCTAGGGGTGGGCGCAGGGTAGGTATTTGTAATATTTGCTATATTTACGACCCGTCTTGCCTCTCTCGATTTTTCTTAAAATCGATTCGTGACCCGCCCTGCTCCGTACAAGTACTTGCACTTACAAATACTTGATAAAAAATTAAGTATTTGCAAATAACCCGCTCCGTCCCGCTCCGCTCCTTTAGATTTGTTGTGTTTTTTGCTATATTTGATGGGTTTAGAAAAAATTAAGGTTAAAAAATCTGAAAACAATTATTATGGGCTTGGGTTTAATAAATATTTGGGTTATATATTTGAATTTTAAACAATATTAAACGGGGCGGGTCAAAACAGGCAAATATTAGCATAAAAATTATGACTTGATATTTGCCCAGCAATTGCAAATAATAACATTTTCCGACTTGTTATCCGACTTGTTCTAAACGGATACTTGCCTTAACAAGGCGGATACAGGGCGGATCATGAATTTTAAGTAAGTAACGGGTACTTGTCCCCAGCTCTACTTGAAGCCATCGAAGAACTTTGCCTCGGAAGTGGCCAGTGGGTGGAGTGAAGCGCGGGTATCGAACCAAGTTGACTCGTGGGGTCTCTCCTTTATATACTATAGATTAAACACATAAAATATGTCTCAGTGGTTTACTTTTTTTGTCAAGTTAGATTCTCCCTTTTATACCCTCATTTCTGTGTTTTTATTTTATTTTTCTGACTGTTTTTTTACTTGAGTTTCTGAAAACTCATTCAATCATACAAAAACTAAGATATCCACTTTTTTATCAACTTCGAACATGATCTAGCTTTTATCAGATTGAGTAGTAAAACTGAGACCGATAAGATAGGTACTCGGGGCCTTAGGGTATTTATTTTCATGTGGACTCATACATGTAATCTTAGAAATATAGCTTTATAATGTATTTTTTAAAAATACCTATAATACTTTCCACACTAAAAATAATAATTATTATGATATTTGCAGGCTTCTCTATATGGGTTTAAAGTTTCTTTAAGCATACGCCTTTAGTTAATTGCCGAATCTTTTATTCTTTTGTATGCTGCTTTTTCAGGACTATAATCTAGTAATCTACAAGATACGATGCTACTAGATTATGCTACTGTTATAAGCAAAATATGATCTACAGTTTTTACTTGATAATGGGTCTAGATATTAGACTTATCCTTAACATCTATAAAAACCATTTAATTTCTTCCTAAAAATCAATCAATTTACGTTTTGATCATTAAAACACTTTTTTTTTTGTCTCCATTTACTACCTTGGTTCCATAACTCAGGTACAAATAATTTCTGAGTGAATCTCGTTCTATTTTCGCACTTAGAATTTATGAACATTCTGATCAAATAATTGTGTTGACTGTTGAGAACACTTGAAACATATAGCAATTTATAGTCTAGTTAAATGACCATTAATGATATATCATACCACAAGTTTTAAAGTTCTACACTCTGATAGGTTTTATTCGAATGCCACAATTACGTTAGCCGAATCGTATCGTGAACACCCATTTGAAAATCATCACTGAGAAAAGAAACCGATTCTGTTGAACTTTTTTGTTTTTGTGGTTTTTACGAAACTGAATTGATTAAAAATTGACCGTTTGTACATTATTATTAATTAGACTATGCTGTAGTAGAATGGAGATGCAATGCAGCAGTGTGGTGTTGTTTGTAACAGTATTTTAAACTAAAGTCGATATTATTTGATAGAGTCTCCATATGAACAGCGTCTAACGCAATATTTCTTTAGATGAGGTATAAGTATAACTTTGTGAATGTGAGCTAGGGAACAAGATGGGCCCCACTCTCATAGTCTCATCTCATGTACTATATATTTATATTTAGCAATTAGCAAGTGCATAACGACGTCCCATTGCGAAAATAAAAGTTTTGATTAGAGGTTAAAAAAAATTGATTTGGCTATTTATCAATAAATTATATTATTTTCGATGAAAAATTATAAAAAACTCCAAAATTAAATATATTTGAGCTGGAATAGTGAAAGTATGAGTTATGTTCCAGAAAATAATATACAAAGTTGAATGGTAATTACAAAAACAGTAAACAAGTTTTTAAAGCCTCTTAAAAATAACGTAACGACTGTCGTAACTCGGAATAAAAGTAGGGTCTATAGACCTAGAGAAAAAGTGGATGATCCATTGGTAGAAATAAACGGTCGATTATAATTTAGTATCAAAGTTGAATTCAAGCAAGAGTGTAGTCAAGTAGAATTTGACTTGCCTCATCAAAAGTGACCATCCTAGTGCACAACATTCCTATTGCATTCAGTAAGTGGAGGATAAATTCTAATATCTCGTATAATATATAAAAACAAGATTTAAAAATATTGATTTGATTATTTATGTTAACAAAATATTTCAAAGTTATATATATTTGAATTAAAATAGTAAAAAAATGGATAATATTTCAAAAACGTGATATGCGGAATTTAATAAATAAAATCAAAATATGGGAAAAGATCATATGATAAAAATATTAAACAAATATCTCAAATCTCTAAAAATAACGTAATAACCATCCTAAAAACAGTCGAGACCTCGTGATTCAGTGGTAAAAGGGTCACAGCTGTGATTTCTACCATCTGGGTTCGAATCACTTTGGCCATCTAGATTGCTTTAAATAGTAAGAATATATGGACTGTCGTGGACCTCGTAAAATTAGTTTTTGGATCTACAAAAATTTTATGATCACTTATGGTTATAAAAACATAAAAATAAAAGTCGAGGCGTTATAGTTTGGGTCAAAACTAATTGTCTGTTTGTTTTTACATTATTGTTTGGAAGGCTGGATGATCATAATAACTTGCTGAAAAATTAGGTACGTATATCATGATGTCAAATATTCATTTCATTCTTAACACTGAAACTATAGATTCAGCAGATTAAAGACTTTTTGAAGGAATGGACAAAGAAGAGTGACAACACGTGGCTAGTCTGGTGGGTCGTGTCTCTCGTACGTTGTTCGAAGCTCCACACTAAGACTTCGACTCGGTCACCCACCTCGTTTTCTTATAATGTATTCTATTAATTTACACAATCTTATTTTTAATATTCTTAGAAAATCCACGCACTTTTAAATCGACACTGGATGTCAGCTAGATCGTAAGATAGTCGGGTCTAATAGCGAAAACGTTTAAACTGAATGAATTTTTACAAAATAGTGGCAAAAACGTTAAAAAGTTAGTTTAACTAAATTAATGACGTTTCTATATATTTTGGACACACTAAAAGTATATAATATGGCTCGAAGTAATTTAAAATCTTAATAGGATTTATAGAAATTTGACAAAATGTTTTTCCAAATATATAAACATAACTTTTAAGGTTTGTAACCAAATATATTGTTGTTAAAACAAATCATCCAAGAAATGATAAAATAGGTTTGCCAGCTACACGAAGTATAGGCCATGGCATGTTCAAACATAACAAATTTAATGTATGTCTAGCTACACGAAGTATATGTTTTGCATGACCACATGTACGAACTATATATGATTATGTGGTCAACTACACAACCATAAAATTATTACAAGAAAAATGGGATATTATATCACTTAAATAGCATCATAAATATAAATAATATTAATTTAAATTACTTATTGATAAATGATACAAAATACATATTTTAAAATCACTTATAAAAACAGAAATTTTTATTAACTATTTTCTTTATATTATTTATATTTATGATGCTATTTAAAAGATGTAATATACTATTTTCTTGTATTAGTTGTATAGTTGTGTAGCTGGTTGCATAACCACATATAGTTCGTATATGTGGTCATGCGAAACATATACTTCATGTAGCTAGGCATATATTAAATTTGTTCAGATGTTTGAGCATACCATGATCTATACTTTGTGTAGCTGGCAAACTTTTTTCCTAAAATAAACATTAAACAAAAGTTATATAAGTATTTTTTTTTTTTTTTTTTTTTTGGAAANAACGAGGTATATAAATACTCTAGTTCACAATATATGGCATAATTACTTTTAGAAATTATGAAAACTTGTTAAATCATAATCACATTGTCAAATACATGAAAACGATATACCAATAATAGTTCTATTTGTATGGTTTTCATAACAGTCATCCAATTAATTCATCATAATCGTATTTACGCTGTTTCCATGACACTAATTAGTAGAAATTTCTAACTACCCTGTTGGTTACATGTAGTATGGAATATGATAAGGGAATTAGTTGATCAGAAAAAAAAAAAAGATAAGGGAATTAGTTGGATCTGAATGGGCAGAAAGAAGGTGGGGGAGGCCAATATCAAAACGAAGAAACCTCTCGATTCCTTACAGCGATTCAAAAGTGTTTTTTTATTAAGCTAATTTAATGATTTTATTGGACCACACAGGGAGAGTTTTCATTAATGTAACGTATATAATGCCCCCACATTATTTTCCATATTTTTGTTAAGGATGAACCGAAAACAGGGACCCTTTTAATAAACCAAAATTTCTAACATAAATAAAGAAAAATAGTCGCCGGCAAAAAATAAAAAATAAAAATAGTTGAATTTTTACGTGATCGCTTACGCAAAATAGTTCCGAACCGAGGCAAGTGTCCCTCAAAGATCTTTTCGTGGCTTTTCACATCATTATTAAAAAATTTAATATAAAATGATGAATTACTGTTTATGTTTATGATAGGAACACCTAGACAATCTAATTCGTAGCACAATAATTAGGGGAGATGATTCAATCTCTATCATGTTGAAATGTTCATATTTATAATATTTACATAATATACTTTTTAGAAAGCATTGTATAGTTTAATAGGAGTATAACTTAACTAAAATTATTTTCTTTGATATTCTATTCCGGGAATTAGTTTCTAAAAATCATGCTTTTAACTTTAAGTGATAATGGCACTAATAATTCACAAATAAAACATTTTTACATTTAAAATGATTTCGATAATATCTTTGCATCGTCACTCATGGGACTAGTGGTATAAAATATCTAATACAGGAGGGGTCTCAAAAACAAAAATTGACCAACCAATCACCATCTCTCAAATCCACTACACTGCCCATGCTTTGCATCGATACACCTCAGAAATCCTCATGGAATTGATTCGATTTTTGTTTTTTTTTCTCTCCTTTTCATTTCACTGTTTATTGAGACTATTGCTAATTGAAAACCAAACGAAAACAATAATACCCAACTCTTTAAATCACCCCATAGGAATTGATAATTGATTGGATCAATGTGATCACGTGGAAAAATTTCAGTTATCATATAAGACTAATTTTCATAATTTATAACATAAAGTCTCTGCTACGTCCTGTCTCATATGTTACTGAAAATCTAATCTGTGAATTCCATTTAAATATCTTTTGACTTCTTTCTCGTTCGTCTCGAATATGAACGACATCTCTCGTATCTGCCATACACACAAAAAAAACATGAAAATAAATTGATCAGCTTCGGTTTCTTGATCCAGAATATTGAAATTGAAGTGAACATTATTTTACCTGGATTAAGCTATTGTTGTTGAGTTTAACAACTTCTCTATGTACAATCTCTTTCTCGTTCATCCATATTGAAAACTTTCCAAGATTCTTGATTTCAAAACTACCGTCTTGCTTTAACGTGATTAGAGCCTTGTTTCATTAAAACAAACTCACTTTAAAAAGTCTCAACCAAAATGTATAAAATCTCAATAATAACGTCATCACCTGTCGTCGTGATACTTTTAGTTCAGACCCTGACCTTCCTAAGTCGATATCCACTGGATACTCTCCTGTCGCTCTTCCAAGTAACACCTGAAAAAGGTTTTAACCCGATTAAAATCGATTAATTAACAGTAATTAACACTTTGGCAAAAAAAAAAAAAAAAAAAAGGAGAAAAAAAATTCAAGAACCTCTGGTTTATTAATGTAATGCTTAGAAGTGCCGTAAAGAATAGCGAAAGCTCCACGAGAAGCGATGTTGCGGTTCATGTAAGACTCACAACTCTGCTCTAATCTCATTATATGTCTCACAATCTCCTCGTTTCGATATCTTGTAGCTACACACAGTCATCAGTACAGTTTTTTTTTTGGTTAGATTAAAGACGAGAAATTATGGCGAAAATTACAGTTTGAGAGACATTTACCTTCCAATTCGTACCGGTCTTGACAAATCGGTTCAAGGTCCATGTCAAGTACCTGATTGGTTCACAAAAAGAAACACAGCTTCAGTAAAAATTCAACCAAGAAAAAGACAAAAAATTTCACAGACTAGTAAGAGTTTATATACCATAGCTTCAACATCTGAATAGGAAGGCAAATCTTCATCACTCTCGATTTCAATAAGATGCTCTTCTTCTTCTAAAATTGGAGCGTTTACGTCCATCTCTGTTCTCAATGTCTGTTCACATATCTCATTCTCTGGAGAGTTGTGTAGTTGTGATGTTGAAGTTGTTGCAGCAAAACCATATGTCGCCTTCTCGGCAAAGCTATCTTTGAATGCAGAAGAACAAATTGCTTGTGTCGTAACAACGCAATCTCTTTGGATAATCTCATTATGACCTCTGGCTTGTGAGAATGAAGATCCTCTGGTTGGTGGCAGAGGTGGTTTCATATGCTTCTTCAATGATGATGATGATGAAGGATTCATCGAGATGCTTCGAGGTTTTGGATTGTGCAGTTGTTGAGGGTTGAGATGATCATTATCTGGAATCTCATCGGACTCACGGTTTAGAACACATATAATAACACCGTTCTTGATTTCTGGATGTGGATCTAATTGAGACAGTGATGACGTAGCATTACGACAATGTTCCTCTGCCTTCCTTGGCACGTCTTGACAAGACTCTGGAGCAACCTGTGTGTCTGCTTGTTCGGAATGTGACACTGGTGTTGTTGTCGTCTCATTGAAAGATGTGTTTGGTTGTTGAGGTTCTTGAAACTCATCTTCTTGAAGCAAAGCTTGTTCAATCTCTTTTGCTGTGGCTATGACATCATCGCAGTCTTGAATCTCTTCATCGTTGAAGTACTGATCCACTATTCGATCATCATCATCATCTAGTTGATCCATAAGCTCTGGGAAAGATTGTTGGATGATTTCCATGTCTGTGTCATCAAACTGCAAATCGTAGACCGCAGAAGAACCATTAAACGCGTTTTGTCCAAACGCAACATCGTGATTATTCATAATATCTTCATCAATGGCATGGTCGTCAATAGGAGGCTCCTCCAAACGCATCCTCTTACGCGCCGTGTAATACTGAGATCTCACTCGTGTTCTTTGATGATGATTGTGATGATGATGGTGATGATGTTGTGGAAGGAAGTGATCCGAGTATTCGAGATCGAATCC
Source organism: Noccaea bulbosa (assembly GCA_900406535.1). NCBI lineage: Eukaryota > Viridiplantae > Streptophyta > Magnoliopsida > Brassicales > Brassicaceae > Noccaea > Noccaea bulbosa. The sequence goes on from OVBJ01000067.1 coordinate 59,486, forward strand.
GATTGATGAAGATAGAGATGTGACTTGAGGATTGTAGAGAAGATAACGCCATCGATCTGTTAGTTCCAAAAGTGTAAATCTCCGAGAGAATTTGACTGCTCCTTTAGCTAGAGACTCTAGAGAAGCTCCATTCTATTATATTACAAGGAATAAAAAAAACATAAATCACTAGAAAAATTGAACATCCTGGAATATAGTATCATAAACAATTCAGAGGAAGTGTCTACTAATCAGCAAATAAACAATTGGAAACTCGATGTAATCATGTTTTGACTTTTGATCAAGGAAGAGTTGGATGACTTGGGAAACAAGTTAACATGTCTATTCTATCAACATAGATAAGATTTTAAAGCTGCTGTAATTTTAGGGCTTCAGTTGTAGATTCAGTGACATAAAATTGCACAGGAACGTAGCGAGGTACGAGACGACAAAGCATAAAGTAGAGGAATCGAAAAAAAGCAAGAAATTCAAAAGTAGGGTTTGGTGGAAACTAAACCTCGATTGATTTTCTGAGACGAAAATCGTCTTCAGGGATCCAGTGAGACGACGCCATCATCGACGGATAATATAATTTCTCCGGGAAACGAAAGAAGCTTCTACTATGTCGATGAAATATCGACAAAGGAATTATTTACCAGAGAATCAGCCACATAATCTTATTTCTCTATTATTAACGTATTTCAGCCAATCAAAACAATATTACTCTTCGTCTTCTCGTTAACTACCAATTATTATTACAAGTTTTATAACGTTTAATATTAATGAACGATAGTCAAAGAAAAAAAAAAGGAAAGGCAATTAAGCAAACCGACATTACTTAGATGATTAAGAAATCCAAATGTTAAATGGGCTTTTTAAGTTTTCAGAAGAAATGAAAATATTAAGTGGGCTTTTGGCTTAGGCCCTTTATATTTGGAAGTCTAACCAAATCGAACAATACGGATGTAAAAGCCCAAAGCATTTTGTATTACCATTTACATACTTCGGCCAATCGAGTTTAACGCCTACAATGGATTTCAGTTTTCATACAATTATGACTATTTGATTTATAGAACCAATATTTGGAATTTCTTTATATCAAATAGGCCAACTCATTTATTCTGAAAACTGGAGTATAGTGCTAAAGATTCGTGAATGGTCTACAAATTGTTATTTGAGTTCTATAAAAGAAACGCATTTTATACATGCTTGTGGCTATATATAATAAACATATCATGTAAGACTCTGAAGAATGGTGGTGGTCACGTGACAATGAGACTTTGAGACCACAACGCTGTCTTTTCTTCGGCCGGTCTCTTCTCCTTAAAAGGCATGTATAGGCCTATTATATTATACGTTTATATGCACTTAAATATGCGTATTAAGGTTAGTATTTATATACAGCTAGAGCTTAATGTGAAGCATGTGCATGGATGGGAAGATGGGCCCCGCGGGCTTTATGAGGCCCATAAAGCTATTGGAGGGGGACCACGTGGCAAGAGGCTAGTACCTACAAGTGGAGGGATCCTAAGAAAGTAAAGTACGTATATGTTTAATCTCGTGATCGTACGTACTGTTTCTACTATTGGCATGCAGTGTTCGTCGCCTAGGGTTTCAGAATTAGACTTGCTTATTATACTTAACTTGTCATGTATTCAACCCCAGTTACTATCCCATCACTTATTTTAGTTTCCTTTTTTATATATTGTTATGTTATGTACATAAATATACGATAGGAAAATCGTATGAAGTGGGTGGTGAATGCACACGCGAATTTCAATTTCTTAATGTGTTATATGAGTAGGGACATATCGTAGAAACCAGAAACTAATATCCTTTTAGCTCCCTCGTCAGATTTTCAAAGTCTTGTTCGCGTTATATGTTGGAATAAAGCTTATTCTTAACGCAGTAAATCGAATATCTTAGCTTTATGAAGACGCTTTGAGTCACTTCCTTCTTTTTTATTTCAACAAGACAAAACCCGTTTTTGGCGGAAAGAGCATAATTATAACTTAGCTTTAAGCAAAAATGATGGTCACAAAGCCATAATGGAGAAAAATGTTATTTTTCCTAATAGTATAAACATATAGAGAAATCTATCGATCGAGTCATTCTAATCTACTTCCCTAACTGTATCGAGTCATTCTTGTGAGTTGTGAGAGATTAAACGTAATTCATATTTACAGTCAGAAATACCTTTATACAGTACTATTTATGTATATATATATATATATATATATATATATGTTTATTATAATACTCCAAAAGATAATAGTAATATTTTTGGATGGTAAATAAAAGTTCTCAAAAACCAAAAAGATAATAGTTAGCAACCCAAAGGTTTTGTAGGTCGAGTTTAAAATTACTAGTGCTATTAATATCAGATATAATTCGTTAAAATTTTCAGTTGTTTTTTTTTTTGAACAAAGGATTAAAATTTTCAGTTGTTGATGGTAACATTTCGTTAATTCGTGAAGTTTTAATGACTAGATCAATAAGTTCCTTGTTGCGGGTCGAAGATTCTTTCGCTTCTTCAGAATCTAATTTAAACCACTAACAATTTTGTGTACATTTATTTTTGTATTTATATCATTTTGTATTTTGTATTTTTGTATTTATATCATTCACTTACATGTTCATATTTTTTATATAGTTGGTATTTGTTTACAATCACTATTTATGCATATTGATTATATATATATATATATGTCATTATAAATATATTACAAACATAACAATTCAAAATTAAAATTTATTATAGTTATTATATTTATTACACATATATTTTTCATATTTGATTTGGATAATTTTAACTTGGTTTAACATCCGTCTAAATACGATAATGTGTTATATTTGTTTCATATATTATATATGTTTGATATGCATGTGTTATATGTTCTGCCATGATTATATTTGTTATGCATGATCTGGATATTTCTTTTGATCTGCATTTTTTTTATCTGTGTCATCATTCGAAGTGTCTGTGTTAAATGCAGATCAATCTGTATTCGATCTGTTCTGTAATTATTCTGTAACAAATCTGTACTTCTATTCAATGCCCAAATCCTAAGATGAAGTAAATTAAAGAGTCCCCACTTAAATAAAAAGAAAAAAAACTTTAAACCCGACGTATAGATAATAGATATAATCATTGAGAAGATTGTCGGGAAATACTGTTAGTGAGAAGAATGATTGACTAGCATATATATAAAGAGAGAGGAGAGAGGGAGAGATGCAGCGAGAAGAAAGGTGAGCACAAGGCTCGAGAGTGAAAGACAACAGCATAAATAATAATTGGAGCTAATCTTATTCTTGAATTTTTTTCTTAAGATGGCCCTTGCTCCTTCTTCACTCTCTGCCTGACTTGTGGGAGGTGACAAAATCTTAATTTATTTTATTGAAAAACAAAAATCTTTGATCACCTCTCAAATTCATTCTATTGCACACAATTTGATAGTTTCCGTCATAAGGATTCCGGCCTAATAATTCGTGGCCTCATTTCAGCATTAAACTTGTATTGTTTTTTTGTGTGTGTGTGTGTGTGTGGTGTGCATTGTAGAATTGTAGTTGTAGCTTTACTCTCCGAAATATGTACATATTCTTAAAAATAAATATAAATAGATTAGTTTCAATAAAAAATAGTGATGATTTGTGTGGTGTTTTCAGAAAGAAAGAAGAATGTTTTTTTTTTTCTGTAGAAGGCGAAAGAAGAGTGTGTTGGATGACAATGTTAATCATTTGAACATCTTGTAGTATTACCTCATTGCCTACGCATGACTACATTACATCTAGCATTTTTTTTTTGATGTTGATGGAATTATTAAAATAATCTTAAGAGATAATTTGAAAACATCTATACCATAAATGATTTATCAGCTGTATATATCCATCAACAATATTCGATGTAAATCTCTCGTTTATTATGATTTTTGGACATTAACTGTATAATTAACATGCCATGTCCGCTTCTTAAGAGAAATTATCATCCACCAAAAGAATAATCAATGCTCGCTACTAGTCCCGTCAAATTATCAAATTATCAAAAAACAAAAAAAAAACAAAAAAATCCAAAGTAAGAAAAAAAGAAGAAGGAAAAATAAAGTAAAGAAAAAAGACAAAAGGGACATTAGGCAACTAGTTTAATCATGAAGATCCCGAGTCATCAAAGTTAGGAGCTCCTTGGTTTTCTATTAAAGTATTTTCCTTAAGTAATTACATTTACAAATAAAGACAAAATAGTGATTTAGTCAACAAGAAATTCTAAAATATAAAAGACTCAGGTCTCGGGCCCCTAAATATGACCAATTTTTTTTGGTAACTAATACATACGATATCAACCATTCTCTATATTACGGGTCAATCTTCTAAAATTGTTTTTGAGCGTGCCCAATTTCTTGAGAGATTTTTTCCACATTCTTCAAAACTCCAAGGCAAATGCGGGTCGGTTAAAAAAGAAAAAGGCATCTGCTCTCCAAAACAAAATTAGATACGCAAATCCACATAACTTGCATACTTTCACCTTCAAGGATTAGTATTATATAATATGGACCTTACTGATGGTATTGTAAGACATTTTGTCTTGTGAAATTGGTTGTGTATTAATTGGCCCATTGCTGCCGAAGATTTGATCAAATCTAGCTATAAGAATTGAGAAGTCAAATCTCACTCGTGACATGATATATATATATANTGAATAAATGATTATGCATGAGAATTTGTCAACAATTTCTCATTATAAGCTGAAATATTGACTGTACAACTTATTTTACCAAATATTTTATTTCGAAAAGATTCGATATAACGTATTTTCAAAAGCTATAGAATATGTCTAACTAGATATCTCGTCAGCAAAATTACATAAGATCTGATGAGGTTCCATGATACTGAATACTGATACACAATTTCAAGCACACTCATGACAGAGTTTTTTTTTTTTTTTTAAATGAACGCAATGAAATGCTTTATTTATATTGTATTGGAAATCTTTAATATATTTACCATTATCGATTTAATAATTTACATTTTTTGGTAAATCGAAGTCGTCCTAAACCTAAGGTAAAAACAAACTGATTTATTTGTCAGCCACAGAGCTAAAAGGACTTCCACCAAAGATAAACTTCAAAAGAAGTTTTATTTATATCAAATGCGCTGAATTATCATTATACAATGCAAATTGCGCCGCTAATTCACGCGGTTCCACGTGATCAAAGACACTAGAGTGGGTCTGGTTGCTTCGGTTCTAATGTCAATCCAAGGTACATGGTTGAATATATATAAATCTTCAGTGGTTTTTATTTTAAATTGTAGAATATGTATGACCAACTGCTGCGTACTAGTATAAAATAATATTAAGATGTACTAATTAATAGTAGATGGTTTCAGAAACCACTAACGGTTTTACTCAATCAAGGTATATAAGCTGTCATGATTACATATACATATTTTGGTGAATACGTTTTCATTTCGAAGAAAAAGAGCAAAATAATCCTGATATCGTTTTCTATTTAAATATTTTTTCAAAGGTGAAAGCTAAGTTTTCTACTTCGATTGGAACGAAATAGAAATTCTAAATACACAAGAAAATACATACTGTAACATTCATGTAATAGTTTGGGACTTTGGGTAGAGATCGAAGACGATCACATCCTCTCATCGGCTAATAATAATGACTCGTGACCTAAACCATAGACTAGGGATTGCTGTCCAGCAAAAATCCTTTAAGACACAGCACCTATTGTTATTATAGTTCAGTTTCTTAAAACCACTTATCTATTGCACCGGTTAGATGTTTAATTATGGAAACCCATCTAGCTAGTTTTTTCTAAGAGAATTAAGTATAATATACACTCAGATTGATTATTCTATAATATTCACCAAAAACCCACAGTTTTGTTTTTTTTCCTAAAAAAATAAGAATAAAACGTGAAGAACAGATTTTAAAAAAATATTTTAAAATTGATCAGGTGATAAACTCGATCACATATAATCGAAAATGACACTTTCATAACAACAAAAAACCTCTAATCAATGGTATTCTTGTACTTATTGTTTAACTTCTTGAAAAATATCATTCGTACTCGAATTTATGAAATATTTCCACATATACTTTATTAATGCCACCTAAGCTTGAGTAGACGAATAAAAACATAAATCACAGAGAAATTAACGCACGTAGGCGTCTTTGGAAAAAGTTTTATCTATATGTCAATGAAGGTCTAATCGCCGTGATTAAGCTGTAAACTTCACGAAAAGACCGTCCGTGACGATAAAATGTCAAAGCAACGTGATTAGATTTCCCTTAATTATTTTTTTTCCCCTCAAATTTCTTTTTCTCAGACTTCCCTTTGATGTTTTCATACTGTTTTCATATACAATTTAGTCAAAAAAAAAAGAACCGAGCTGAAAGGGCCAAAGGTGGAAATAAAAGATAAACAAACGGTGGGGAGGGTTTTGCGGGGGAGGAACGAGTGGAGAAAAACTCCCTGTTCAAACACGTGGCATTTTAATCACCATTGATAAAAGTAAATAGTATGAGTTTAACTTAATGCGAGCTAGTTTTCTTATACTATAGTTCAGTTCAACGAAATAAAGAAATTGGCAAAAATAAACAGAAATTTTTAAAATATTGTATACTAAAATAATGAAAGAACAAAAAAAATATTTATCATTACCCTTAATAAAAAAATGAAAAAAATCATGCATACGATCTTGGTCCTAAAATACCAATGAAATTAGTATCTCTCTATATTGTTTTTTGTTTTGACAGTATATACGGAAAATGCGTTGTATGCTTATCCTCTACATTTTCATAATTGTTTACATGCATTTTCATAAGCACACTCTTGTTAATGGAAATGATTAATCTAAATAAAATTACTTAAAATAATGTCAGCTTATCTATTTATTTATTTTCCCTTTTTATTCTTTAAAACAATATAGTGAGTGATATTTATGTGATGGGGATTCACTCAAACTGGAAGATAACTGTAGTGAAGTGCCCAAAGCAAAAGATCTTCATGGGACTACTCTCTATGTCTTAAAAATTAACCTTTTTCTCCCTCTCTACCCTTCTCTTTATCCACAGAGAAAACCCAGCAACTTCCACTTTCAGAGATCAAAATTGTTTTGTCTTCAAATGATGCTGAGAGACTAATTCCATGGCTGCGATTGAAGTATCTTAATTAATTATTTCTTCCTCATCATCTACTCTCAATCTCTCCAAGCAAAGAAAAGATCTGGCTCTTTCTTGGATCTCGTTGGGGGTGTTTTGTGTGTGTGATGTGTATCACTTGGGAAAGATATGGCAGGATTCTTCTATCTAGGAGGGAGAGACAACAACAACAAGCAAGATCATCATCAAGTAGACAAGGATCATCATCAACATCAAGACAAGAGCAATTATCTTTACCTTTACAAAGACGAGATCTATAACACTAACAAGGGCTTCGAGATTTGGCCTCCTCAATACTTCCAACAGCAACAAGAACAACAACAACAGCAACAGCAACAGCAACAACATGTCTCAGCTCCTACAAACTTCTACTCTTTTGGAATGGTCCCAAGTGGAAGCAGCAGCAACAACAATACCAATAACCGGAGCCGGAGTTTATACTTCAACGTAGTCTCCGATCATGAACCGGGAGGGTTCACGGTGACGAGACAAGGAGGTATGAATTGTCAAGATTGTGGGAATCAAGCTAAGAAAGATTGTCCTCATATGAGATGTAGAACTTGTTGTAAAAGCCGAGGCTTTCACTGTCAAACTCACGTTAAAAGCACTTGGGTTCCTGCTGCTAAACGCCGTGAGCGTTTAGCCCAACTCGCTTCTTTGCAGCACCATTCCGTTTCCAGCCGCGAAACGCCAAACGCGAAACGCCTACGAGAAGCTAATGGTGGTGGTGATGATGATGATAAAGACCATAGTGGTGGTGGTGGATCGGCTCATGGTAATACTCGTGTGGTGAATGCTAATTCTAATTCAGGTAAAAAATTATTATGATGTGTGTTTTTAGAATTTATGACACTGAACTTATCTCTCAAAATTGATTGAATTTTCAAGAAAAAGTGTCAAAGTTTTAATTATGAATGTTTGTGGAGAAGTACAACATCATTTGCGTGTGAATGAGGATGTCCGCTGGATATTGATGCTTTATTTTTCCAAGTTACTGTTTCTTAGTAAACCTGACGACATATAAAGGGTTTAACCAAGATCGATTTCATGTAAATACAATGCATTGAGTATATAAAGATTCGATTTTTATGGACATGTAATGGAAGTTGAGCTTTATAATCAATAACAAGTTATAAAAATGTTTTTTATTAAATTTTCTTATCCAATTATAACCATATTCGACGAATTTTAGGGTTGGAGGTGAGTCAACATTTACCACCGGAGGTTAACTCACCGGCGGTGTTCCGGTGCGTTCGTGTGAGCTCAATAGAGGATGAAGAAGAAGATCAAGAATATGCTTATCAAACGGCTGTGAGCATTGGAGGACATGTCTTCAAAGGCATTCTCTATGACCAAGGACCAGATCAAGACCATCATCATCAGCTTAGCCTCCTAGCCTCCACTGCTACAACTACCAATGCCGAAGATACCGCTGCTAAAACGGCGGTTACTGTTGCCGGTAACAATAACAACGGATTAATTCTCGATCCTTCGTCGCTCTACCCGGCTCAACTCAACTCCTTCATCGCCGGTACGCCATTCTTCACACCACCGAGGTCTTGAGATTCAGACTGAGTTATTGAATATTAATATTATTCATCTTTAAAACGTTATAATAATGAGAGACTTTTCTTTGTTGTTGCTTTTGTATTCGTCTTTATCTTGTTAAAATTTCGTGCAATCTGATAAAATTCCCATAGCTAGGTTGTTACTTAGTGGTGATTAACATGCACATCCTAAGGGTACGATTTTATAAGAAGATCAATGAGAGGTACTTTAATTTTCTAGCTTCAAAGTCTCATAGTTTATTGCACTTTCTCAGTTTCGTCTTGTGGTTATTCGTTATTGCACATGAAACCATTTCTACAACTCTTTTTTGGTTCATTGCGTAGGATCGGTTTATTTGTGTCAATATATAATTTGAATGTGTTATAGTTGGAGTTTAATGTATTACTAATTTTCCCTCTTTTCTATTGGCGCACACGACAGATGGTACATTTTTAAGTAAAGGTCAAATCAAAAATCCTTTATTTGTTTTTATATTTATAAAAAAAAAGTTGGGTTTGATATTGAACTAGCTTTCGGGGTGGTGTTGAGCTCGAAGCTGCTTTATTCCCCGTTTATCCGTTTGCTTGCCGGATCTAAACATGACTTAACTAGGTTTCGTGTTCCATTGATCAAAGATTTAAAAAAAACATAATTTAAGAAAACTTTAAACAACTTTTATACTATTACCCAGTTGGATTTCTCCAGGATATAAGTTGTAAAATTAATTCTCCGTTGAAATATATAACTAACACTTCGGAAAAGATGGAAAAAGTTTAGTTACAAATAAGGTCTTCGGCGGCTTTCAATCATAATTTATATTCATGCAGTTACTTTAAATTTAGTTTATATATTTCTCTGGTTTGAGTCTTAAAGCCAAAAAGTATGATCGAAATTTAGTTATTATGAAAAAGCCAAAAATTTACATTTATTCAACTTCAGTCCATGGTTTTAACTTAGATATCATGGCATTCCATGTGGATTCGAGATTCAACTCCTTTCTACAATATTAGGATGTTTAGGTTAACTATTTGGAGAACGTCAAATTATGAAGAAATACGTAACATGTGAAATGTTGGCGTAGATAAATGTAAACGGATAGTAATATAGGGCATTTATATCAAACTACTTCGCTGCAGAATTATGATATTCTTAGCTATTGGATTATTACTTGCATGGATGTGACTAGCTTCGTCTGTAGCTAATCCTCATTTAATATTTCTATATCTTTCTTACCATTTTGTAGTATTGTATACACATCTACAAGTGGCTAATATACAGACATATAGATGACGTTAAAATGGGTATCGTTTTCCTTGTGAGATGATATTCAATATGTATGTGTGAACTAATACTATTAACAAGTAACAACAATAATGATTAGCTAGTACTGTTATAGATTGCTTGATTTAGGACAACTAAAAATGACAGAGGAAAAGATGGAAGTTTCTCAAAAACTGTACAGTGTCTGACTCATGACATGTGATCTCTTATTCTGCTAGATCAACTTTATTCTGCTAATTTTTTTTTAAATATTAGTTTCACTCTTCAATAACTGTAGTTGTTGATCCAGAAATCACGATCATCTCCTCTGATACTTTTACCTAACCTGTCTCGCTTCTTGTTTCGCAAAAGCTCTACAGGATCATAGGATTAGCCAACGGATTTCTTCTAGCATTATCTTTTTTCAGCCATAATTTGTTTTTTATAACTAATAATGTCATTTTTTCTCTTTATTATTACGTACTGATGACGTACATGTGGTTTCGATGGTACGTATACTTAGAGCTATCCACACAGGTCAAATGTTAGGCAATGTCATTAATTACAATTAATATACGTTAGGTTAAGTTTTGAAATAATAGTTAGCGAGTGAATTGTTTATTAATTATGTTGAAAAAAGGGAAACTAATGGGTCAAGAAGAATGAAGAGTCCAAAGACTCGCGACACATATCATTGTAAGAAATTGTAAAGTCTACGGTCAAAGTGAGAGACTGGTATCGAATAAAGATTTTGAAATGCATCCTCAACTTCCGTTATACTTATATACCTAACTCGATTATGATTGATAGGACACTTTCTTTCTGTATTTCATTTTCAATCAGCTTTACAAAAATCACCGAAATCCTCCAACATTTCTATAGATATCAAATAGTGACCATGCAACAAAATTCGGATGTAGAACAACTTCTGCGGCCCATTTGCACCCCTCTATGCATAAGAAAAGGAATATGTAGATTTTTAATTTTTTTTTGAGAAAAAACAACTTCGGAGATTTTTTGCAGTTTCTCTTCAAGGACTTAGGAGCAATCTTGAATATGAATAATATCATGTTGGAGTTGTTAGGATATGACTTATCACTTGTGCTTACCTTACAATATATAATACAGTTCAATATTACGTACTCTGCAAATTTATAGCTCACTAGGAGCCATGAGATTATATTGTTAATGTTATGCCAAATAAAAACACAAGTGAAATTCCTTCTATACACATCTATGATATCAATACAATCGTTATATATAAAAATGTTATACTCGTACAAATTAAAAAAAAATATTTCTAAAACTTATATGAATCTAGATAATTAATTAAAGAAAGTTAAAAAAAAAAAAGAATCTTAATGGAAAATCTAACAAACAAAAAGAGATTGGTCCCCCTATGATACATGTAGCAACTGAGTGAAAGTAGTGGCTAGGGTTTCTCATTGATTTAGTTAAGTTCGTTACCAGTTACCAGAATTACTTCTTTGTCTTTGTCCTAAACGGCATCCATTTCTAAACTTGGTGTCAGCAAAATTGTTTGTATCCATTTAATACATCCATGGGACCATGATTGTTGTTGTTATACATATACATTATACGTTATCAGTACGTATGTGTATACGACTATTCAATAGGTCAAGAAAACAAAACATAAATTTTAGGAATGGCATTATATAAAAACACAGCTCCAGGGGAAAAAAAAAAGACAAAAAAGGCTTTTGCAAATAACAAATGGCCTATAATACTTGAGTTTCTAGATACAATAAATGGGCCTTGGCCCAATTAATCCGCGTATTTTGTGTTTTTTTCACCTTTCCGCTTCAAAGTAAGAGTGAAGTCAAGTCAAAAAAAAGACAGAACTTAGATCAGACAGAACTGAATAGAAGTAACTGCGAGAAGAGAGAAACAAAGACTGATGGAAGACGATCGAAGTAACGGTAATTATCTGGATACGGGAAAATCCGATCGACCGGTTTGGCTGATGAAGAGCCCTGTAGTCGTGGCCAAGGCTTGGGAGAAGCAGGTTTCTTCTGCTTCGTCTTCGTATTCTTCCCCTGAATCGTTAGATTTAGCCAAGATTGTTCGCAGTATTGATCTCCTACAGCCCGAGATCACTCCCGAGGTATCGAATTTACATCTTCGATTTCGATTCTCAGCTTCTCAATTTGATCTGTGTTGTTGTAACCCGGTTTAGGAACCCTAGGGTTGTTGTTGATTTGAGTAGAGTAGACCATTAATGAAAATGGGGTGTTCTGTGTTCTTGAAATTCCATTTCTTGGGGTTTCGATCTGTAGTGTCATGAAAAGTTTGGATTTTTTTCTTGTTAATTTCAGTACTCTATGGAGATGGTTGGTGCCGAGATTCGGAACATGCCAAAGAGCTACGCTTTGAACATGTTCGAAGACTTTGTTCCCATGGAAGCCTTTTCCGATGCCAATCAATGTAAAGTTCTTGTTTGGATTCTATTGCCTGCTTTGTATAAAAGCTTTAAGCAAATGTTGATGCTTTGTATTTGTATTTTAGATAAAGACACAGCTCTCGTAGGAAAGATCGACCAAAAGTTTGATATGAAACCGCTTGGAGAAGACATTGAAGACTACGCAAGGCTTTGTCGTGAGAGAACAAACAAAGCCATGGTTAAAAATCGACAGGTTCAGGTATGTTTGTTAGATTTCCTTTTTGAAAAAAAAAAAACCCTTCTCTTGCTCTAACTGTTAGCTAACTATATAAACCTTTGAATTTTTTTTTTTTTTTTTTTACTGAAAGGTAATTGATAATGACCGTGGAATCCATATGAGGCCCATGCCTGGTATTCAAGGTTTAGTTTCCTCCAATTCAAAGGTAAAAATGTTATTTTTTCTCTTCTCTCATTGTCAGACTTTTTAATCAGTCTTTAGTCTTTACTGATTTAGAAGTTTGTGTGTTTGTAATGAGCAGCATGAGAAGAAGAAACCTGCGCCGGTTAAGCAAACCGATGTGAAGAGGACGAGGAGAGATCGCGGTGAGCTCGAAGCGATAATGTTCAAGCTGTTCGAAGGACAACCAAACTGGACATTGAAGCAGCTGGTGCAGGAGACGGACCAGCCGGCTCAGTTTTTGAAAGAGATACTGAACGAGCTGTGTGTGTACAATAAGAGAGGGTCGAACCAAGGGACGTATGAGCTTAAACCAGAATACAAGAAAGCTGCTGAAGATGATACAAGTGGGCAGTGAAATCAAATCAGTCCCATGTGTAGCACTATATAGCATCATGTTATTATATAAACCCCGAGAGTCATTTGAATGGAGGAAAGAAACAATAAAGATTTTGGCTGAGAGGGAGAGAGGAGAGGGAGAGGGAGAGAAGAGGGATGAATATTAAGGGGTTTATATTTTAAATTTATATTGTTGTCAAACCAAAAAGTTGGCAAATTATGATAGTAAGTGTATGTTTATGAATGAGAAGTAACAAAATCATATGGCGGTTTGGTTGGATGTATATAGTTTTAACATGTTTTAATTTTTATTTAACTTGTTCTTCTTGTAAACCAGTGTTTACAATGTTAATGGTCATTTTTGGATTTTTTTTTTTAATCTAGTCTAGATTTTAAATGCTAATCCTAACGGAAGATTTTTCGCTGCCTAGAAATAACTTTATATATGCCATTTCTGAAGCATATATAAAAAACAGACTAGAAGATAATAAAGAAATTCATTTGAAGATATAAATGTTTCAGTCTTGAAGATTAGAAAAAACGCTATATGTTGAAGAGAAAATATAATATGTAATTTGAACTATTAAGTTTTCAAATGAGGTTATTTCTCTTTATTTCTATACCAAAAAAAGGATACCTTGATTAATCATTAGTTGTACTTGCTATTTTATGATATTGTAAATTTTAGGCTAAAAAAAGGCTTTTGCAAATAACAAACAGGCCTTGGCCCAATTAAGCCGGGTCGGTTCTCACAGAAGATTTGAATTAAATAATTAATTAACCTTCCTAAAAATTAAGAGAAGTCTTAGGGTTCTAGTCAAAACTCAAAGACTCTTTAAGACACAATCCGAAACAGAAATCAGACAGAATTGCGCAGAAGCAACAAAAACAAAAAAAAGATTTTATTTTGGAGAAGAAGAGAGAGTGACGAACGATGGGAGACGATCGAAAGAAAGGGCCTTATCTAGATACGGAAGAAGCCGATCAATCGGTTTGGCTGATGAAGAGCCCTGTCGTCGTCTCCAAGGCTTGGGAGAAGCATGTTAAGCAGTTTTCTTCTGCTTCGTCTTCGTCTTCGTATTGTCCCCCAAATTCGGTGGATTTAGCCAAGGTTGTTTACAGTGTTGATCCTCTACAATCCGACTTGGCCCCAGAGGTATTGAATTTACATATATCTTCAGTTTTGATCCTCAATGTTGTGTGTATTGGATTGTAATTTAGGTTGAAACCCGGTTTAGAAACCCTAGGTTGCTGTTGGTTTGAGTAGACCATTTAATGAAATTTTGGCGTGTTTTGTCATCAGAAGTTTGATATTCCCTTTGCCAATTTCAGTTACGTATGAATGATTAGCTTAGGTAATGATCTATTGTTGAGTTTGAATTAAAACTAATTTCTCTGTGATTAAACTGTATCAGTACTCTATGGAGACTGTTGCTGCTGAGAATCGGAACAAGCCAAAGAGCTACGCTTTGAACATGTTTGAAGACTTTGTTCCCATGGGAGCTTTTTCCGAAGCCAATCAATGTAAGTTCTTAATTTGGATTCTATTGTCTGAGATTTTTTTTTTTTTTTTTCCCGTTTCTGTGGCTAAAAGCTTAAGCAAATGTTGATACTTTATATTGTGTAGATAAAGACACAGCTCTCGTAGGAAAGATCGACCAAAAGTTCGATATGAAACCGCTTGGAGAAGACATTGAAGACTACGCAAGGCTTTGTCGTGAGAGAACAAACAAAGCCATGGTTAAAAATCGACAGATACAGGTTAGTGATTGTTTTGCACATTTGTAAGTGTTTGTTTTTTTTTCCTTTTTAAATATCTCTTCTATGGGCGCTCTTAACTGTTACTTTTGAATATATTTTTTTCACTAAAGGTAATTGGTAATGACACCGGACCAGGTATGAGGCCCATGCTTTATCCACTTCCCTCCAATCCAAAGGTAAATTTTATTATTCTCTTCTCAATGATTTCTGCATATATAGAGTAATCATTGAGATATGGTAAGAGTTAATGAAGCAACCTTTTTGTGTAGAAGAGACCTATGCCGGTTAAGCAAACCGAGGTGAAGAGGACGAGGAGAGATCGCGGTGAGCTCGAGGCGATAATGTTCAAGCTGTTCGAAGGCCAACCGAACTGGACATTGAAGCAGCTGGTGCAGGAGACGAACCAGCCGGCGCAGTTTTTGAAAGAGATACTGAACGAGCTGTGTGTGTACAATAAGAGAGGGTCGAACCAAGGGACGTATGAGCTTAAACCAGAATACAAGAAAGCTGCTGAAGATGATACAAATGGGCAGTGAAATCAGTCCCATGTGTAAGGACACTATATATACATGTGCCATAACATGTATTATAAACCCTGAGTCATTTATTTGATCCGGTGAAAGAAACTTTAAAAGATTTCACCTGAGAGGAAAGGAGTTATATTTTTAAATTTGTATTTTTATTAAACCAAAATTATGCATAATTATAAAATTGAGCGTCTCTGTTTATAATATGATTGAGAAATAACAAAATCATGTGGCAGTTTGGTTGGATATAAACATGTAACGAACATCAAGTCTTGTCTAAAGAGACGAGACGTCAATGTGTCTTCCACTGCTTGAACATAAGCGTGACTGATTTTGAAAACGACGTGAATTTGTTTCCTGATTTTTCTTCTATTCGGTTTTATTCTCTCTTCTCTCTCTGAAGAAGATTCCAAGTTGTGACATGAGAGCCGTGGAATGGGATGATGATCATTAATGACAGAGACAACAATATAAATGGTAACGTACTTGCCCCTTTTTCTGTTTGTGGCAGACACACTAATCGTGCTTGTTTACATTCTGTTTCTCCTTCTAAGTTTCTAACACTAAATTTATTTCAATTTTTCGATCACTTAAGTGTTGAATAACTTAGAGTACAACTATCATTATATCTTTGTATATTCTCATCAGATATGGAATATACTTTTCTATACAACTATCGGTTTTAGGATCAAATGCGTAAACTCGATCGCTACAATCTTGGGTTTGGATTCTAAACTCACTCTCGAAATTATTCAAACATTATGGTAAAAATACTACTCGATGCTACTCTTAATAATATAAGAAAGAGACTAGTTAGTATTAAACTTGTTTCTATAATTTTATTAAGTTTTTACTTTTTTTCCTTAGCAAGTCAGATTTAAAATCTGTATAAATTCACTACTTTTGTGTTAGATGTGAAGAATAAATTCACTGCATTTACAAAAACAATTACATTTTTATAAGTCTTCCGGGTGGTCGGATCTGTATTTATAGGCTAATACAGTATATCGTATCATAGCTAGCCTTATATTATGGGACGAAAACTGTGAAAAAAGTATGCAAATAATTCGAGGAATAATGTACTTTATTTAATTGTTAGCAAAATCTTTTTCTTTCCTTTTTCTAAATGGAGCCTGTGATTGCAAATGTTGAAAAGATATAAATTATCTTATTGTGTTTTGACCAAGTCACAGACGTGAATGAAGGAAGATATATAATTAGCAATGAAGACATGTAAGAAGAAGTTGACATTACCAAACAAATAAAATGTAAGAAGAAGTTGTAATTTTTTCTTTTTTTTTGTAATCTCTGTAAAGATTATATAACAAATTTGAGCAATCTTTTAATTTTTGCTTTATAAATTTTTTTATATATTTTACTTTATTTTCGAATAATATGAATACATAAATAAAATTTTAAACATATTTGCATGAATTCCGAAACTCATGAGAACTTAACTAAGGTGAGTTTGTGCTAAGGAAAATAGATTAATTGGACAGGAAGATAAAGCTTATGTAGCACAAAAGCGTGACTTGAAGAAAGAAAGAGATAAAATGATCATGTTTAATGTGGAAAATGTAAGTCTTTGATTGAAAATATAGCGT
Source organism: Noccaea bulbosa (assembly GCA_900406535.1). NCBI lineage: Eukaryota > Viridiplantae > Streptophyta > Magnoliopsida > Brassicales > Brassicaceae > Noccaea > Noccaea bulbosa. The sequence goes on from OVBJ01000067.1 coordinate 76,533, forward strand.
TGGAAGACTATACAAAATCAAATTATGACAATTAGATCAGTAGTTTAATCATGTCGGACTATCTCTAACTAAGAAATCCCATCCAATTATTTCAAGTCAAATTAGTGGATTTGGGTTGTAGGTTTCCCATAATTAATTTATGCATGCATGCCAAACAAAAGCAATCGAGATGAATAAAGACAAAACAAAATAAAAAGAGTCAGTATATGTTTGGACATAGAGAAAATCTCGCATGCAAAAAGCCAACCCACAAAATAGTTGCAGAAACACCTAATTGCATATCAGGAAAAAAAAAACTAATAATTTCCTTTTTTAACAAGGTTACTGAATAATTTTTTTCTTGGCTTAACTAATAGAACAAGTTTTTGAGTGATTCGAACAATGTTTTTTAGCAAGTGTTAGAAAATTTTGACATGTTTTTATATAATTTCACTTGTTCTTCATGTAAACCAGTGTTTTTTTTTATAACCAGATGTAAAAAAGAAAAAAAAAACAAACAAACAAACAGTGTTCTCACGTGTTTTCATTGTTAATGGCCGTTTTTGGATTTTAATCTAAATTTTAAATGCTGTCCTAAAATCATAAACTCTATTCGTACGTCTCCTTAAATCTCGTATCGGAACTTGATCTACGACTAGTTTCACAATTGTCGGAAGAGTCTCCCTCTTATAAATAATTAACTAAGAGTCTAAGATATATATGCCTTTTTAAAGGATTTTCAAAACAGGCAAGGAGCATAAAGAACAGAGAATGAAGAAATACATGTAGAGGTAAAAATGTTCAAGGCCATTAAAAATGCTATTTGTTGAAGTAAAAAAAATGAAAATATGTAATCTGAACAAATTAAGTTTTCAAAAGAGGTTATTTCTCTTAGTTTGTTGACATAACTCACTAGCTTGCTATTTCTGTTTTGTAAGCCACTTCTCTATATCTATGTGACTTAAAAATCTGACTTTTCAAATTCTACTTTAATTATTTCTTCCAGGAAAACTTTTAAAATCACTTTAGGCTCCAACGAGTAGGTAACAATTAGAGTAGTAGTTTTCCGCCAGTTGGTTAGTTTTTTTTTATCGAAGATTGATACGGTTGGATCGCCATAGAGTTCGTCGAGCTGCAATTGCTTTATTTTGATAAGAAAAAGAAAAAAAAAACGAATTGTTTCTGAAGGTATTGAGATTACGTTAGTGGGTAAAGTGGCATTAGTCTTATAATAATATGCTGAAGGGGTCATACTTGTCTCGTCCTTATAGTGTTGTCGCACGTCAAGGTGTCTCCCTAGTGACATCCACTTCTCATTACAATTCACAAACGAATCTAACGACCCTCTTAGCAAGTATAATCAAAAGATCGGCTGATTCTTTTTTTTTGAGTTAAAACAGTGGGTGAATTTATTCACATTAATATACATATCTTAAAGTTAGAGCTTGGTTAAGTATATACAAATCTGAAAGATGTCCCATTTCATCATTTTTTAGTAACGGAATCCCAGACCAAATTCAAAAATTAATCCCAAAATGTGTAAAAAAACGAATTTCATTCTGTTTGAAATGTGTATAGTAGTCAAGTAAGAGATCAACATAGGTTTGTTTGTGATGGGACTCCATCTCTGACCTATTTCAGCATTAATATCCTTTACCACTTAGAACGTTTGTGGCACTAGATCATCACTCATTAATTCCTAGTTAATCATTATACACATGCATATGTACATAACTGCATAAAGAAATAAAATTAGAGATAAAAGAGTTCAAATTTTTTCTTGAAGGAATTTGATTTGTCTCTCCAAAGCTCTGCTACAAATCTCTCTATTTGTCTCAATAGAATAAAGTACGAATAAGATAGTAATCTAATAATGACTTTAAAAACCTAAAATAATGTATAAAACACGATTTGGGGCAGTTTTGCAAATATACAGAATTTATAGATCAAAGCTGTAATTATTTTAAAGAGTCAGAATTTTCGTCTTTTAGTAAGTGTCGATCGACACCAATGTCTGTGAACGCCAAATTATCTTGTTTTACAGCATAATCCCCAAATAAGTTCTAAATAGCTCCAAATACACCTAAGACTTGTAAACACTAGAAAAAACTCCAAAAACATTAAAAATACTCTATAAACAAGACTTATATCATGGTGAAAACCTATAAAAACCATGATATATCAATAACCACGTATATACATATACACCATTGAATTGCATGCACATGAGGTATATACAGTCATTAAATATGTTCCAGTTTTGCAGAACCGTGTCTTCGTTCTTCGGACAAGCAATTTTTGGTTCGGAACGTTTTGTTTTGTTTTCTGGTTGATTATAACTTTATAAGTTATAACCAAGCATGTATTAAGTTACTTATCACAAAGATTGTCGCTACGGCATTTTTAATGTACTGGATTATTAGCGAGAGAATAAGAATCGAGTTTTTAACTTTTATTTAAAGATTCCAAAACTATGCCGATCTCAAATGTCTCTAAAAGAAATTACCTTAGTTTATCTAGAAAATTAGGTTAAAAGCTAATCTTTCGTATTATAATTCAAAACAAGAGTGAGAAAAGGAGAGAGAGAGATAGATCGGAGACAAGAAGATTCGCTCGTGGGTGAGCAGAGATCATAAAGAAATGAAATAAAGTGAGGAAAAAAGGAGACAAAGCAATTAAATATCCCAACTAAAACTGGTCTCCCTCTTCTTCTTCGTCTGCTCGTCATCGTTACACTGCTTGCTGGGTCCTTATCCGACCCGTTACTTTCTTGCTGGGTCCTTACCCGACCCGTTTCTCTACCCTTTACCCGTTGAGAGAGAGAGAGGTTTAGATTAAAAAAATTATAAAGTTTAAAAGGGTTTATTGTCTTCTTTTTTAACCTATAAAGGGAATTTTTTTTTCCTTCTTTTTAAACTAAACAAGTGTTTATCTTCTGTCACAAAGATGAATAATGCTAACTAATTCTTGTTTGTGTATTTAAGTAAACACTTTGTAAGCACTAGTTCCGGAAATTGAGCAAATTAATAGCGAACCTTTAATCTTTCCTATCAATAATAACCCCTGCTTTTTCTATTAAATGTTGTATAGTGATCTTTCATAAGACAAAGGAAAAAGAAAGAAATGAAATTCGTGGGTGTTCATATATAATTTTTATTTTCACGAGTGATCTTTCGTATTTATTAAGAAACGAACTAAAATCTTCATCTACATATAATTGATCTATTATTTTTGTTGCTGTTCAATTTTAGGTTATTGATAGTTTCGCATAGGTAACTACGAAACATCATTTGAGAATGATATAAAACAACACATACATATACTATAAATCATGGAGCTAAGCCCTCTATAACTAAAATAATTGTTTTGTGCTGGATTTGGTATGTTTCCATACCTTCCATATTGAATACTATTTATCTCTACTTCAACCATACGCAATTATACGAGGGAATGTTTGATCAAGTTGGCAAGGCTTCAAAAGTTAAAACAGGAGTTAATATTTTCATGTAGTTTGATTTCTGTATTGTTTATATATACGAATTGTGTTTAGATTTGGAAGTTGCAGTATGGTTAATGAAGGTATCTCCTCGATAAATAATGGCATTATGACTACGGTTGAGCATACGTGTGCCACTGGTACGGCCAGTTTCATTGCACATATATATATACATATTCCTTCCTTAAGAGATCAACACAATAAGAGTCTCTCTTAATTTGGATTTTATTTTAACACGGGTGGAATATTATTTTGTTTATTTGTGATATAATATTTGCAACTACGACTGTTACATATAATGACTATTACATACAGTTAATCTTAAACAGTTTTGTGACAAGAAACTCCATGAACATTTGTTTGTCGTGATTATATTGATACATACGTACGTGGAAGGAAGAAAAAAGATACATATATCTGGTCATTTGTTTTCACGTGGATATGCACATGTTTCGACCACAGTTTACTAAATAAGTGTCTCTGTGTGTATATTGTCGATCGTTCCAAAAAAACAAAACAAAAAGAAACAGAAAAATAAAAGCATACAAGCTACCATAAAATTTTCGATGATTCTATTCTACAAGGACACAAATATATATGTGTGTGTGTGTATTATGTATATATATATATATATATATATTATTTGTTTTTCGGAGTTAATATTTCTAGATTATTGAGAATTGGAAACTAAAACTAAAATAATTGAGGACAAATACAGATAATAATATTGGTGTAAGCGTGTACATAAATAATGAGCGTGTGGGTGTGCCTACGAAACAAGAGGTACTGTGGGTCTCACGGTTTTGCGAGTGCGCGTGGGGCTAGTCCCCACAAAATTTATTAAAATGTTTACAAAGAAGTAGATAAAAAAATGTTAAAACGAAATTTAGTGGTACTATAATATTGTTATTCTCCTGATGAGTACTGTACAAGTAATAATTACTACCAATGCCATGCTGCCAAATAAATATGAATGGAAAGGACAAACTAAAACCATTATAATGTCTATGATAGTGAGTGCATATTGAGGGAATGCAGTAATAAACAACTGTGCTTTTCTTATTTAAACTTTTTACTTTATTGATTTTCAGAAAAGGTGATTTTTGATCAAAAAAATTAAGAACAATAATGATGGTTGCGTTAATGAGTAGTGGCGTGAAGGTTGTCATGTCAGCTAAAACAGGGATAAAAATAAAAGAATGTGGGAAACAGCCTTCGCCTCTTTACACATTTTTTTCCGTCTAGCTCTCTTCTTTATTTTCAAAAAACAGTACAGCAAATAGTACATAGTTAAAATTGCGGGCCGTTTGTTTAATCAATTAGATTTAATAGCTTCATGGTCGTTTTCCTCTACCTTAAAAACAATCAGAATGTTTTGTTTAGTTGTTATAGCATTTGAAGAACTTATTTTTGGCTCAATTTTTCATAATGTTTTACCAATACCAATGGGTAATTCGTATAATGAAAATCTGGCTGATTTAGACATGAAGACGCTTATAGCTAGATTATAGCCTATCCATTTATGATATAAAAAGTGATGAAATTAATTTAAGCATAAAAAAAATATTCTCAATTCAAAAGAAGGTATACAAACACTTTCGATAGAGAGTAATACAGAATGTTAACTAATCAAGCTAAACAACAGAAAGTGAATTTTAAGTAAGGGGCTAAACTAAAATAATATCTAACTATTGTCAATCATTCAAATTTCGAAACTATATTTAGTGAACTATAAAACCTTGATGAATCATGTTTTTATTAGTGGTAGGCTGGTAGCATACATATTTCACAATATCTAACGTATAAAACGAAAAAAAATCCTAAACAATATATTTATGGATCGCAAAAAAAAAAAAATCTATTTTATATAATGAAACATGATAAAAGTTTATCCCTAAAAGAAAATGCATGCTGATGTGTGATCATATGGTTCATTCTCAGAATTTTTTATTTAAGATAATATTTACTAGACTATTTATTGTATTAAGTTGATTAGAGAATAGTTTATATTAATTATTTATACAAATTTTAGTATTTAATTATTTCTATATCTTAGTCAATATATCAAATTAATTATCTTCTTAAGTACTATATATTTTTCTCTCATTTTTTATTGAACTAAATTTTATAAAAATAAATAAATTATCACATTACTAATATACTAAAAAAATGTATATTTTTTTACCCACATTATAATTTGAGTTTTTTAAAACAGATATTAATTACTAAAATGATGAAAATATTAAATATATCATCAAAGTCCCACATTGAAAATGATGATGTGTGATAGTTCAAAAGACTATTATAAAAAAAGATCAAAATAATAAGAAACCATAAGAAATGGAAGATTAATTTAATAATCATCCAAATTTATAAATATATTTTGTTTCATATATTATTTGATAAAACTATATAATTAAACCAAATATTTTTTTTATTATAATAAATATTTCACAGTGGAAAAGTTGAAAATATTTATATCAAGATATTAAAATGTTTGAAATAGTTTAACTTGGTTAAAAAGTTAAAATATTTAAAATATTATTTTGTCACAAATTTGAATATTATAAAATTTCAATTTATTTTATGAGATACATGAAGTATAGTTTTTTTTAAAGAATAATATTTTATTTTAAGTTTTTTGTTCTTTGAATTATCTTATTATATTATATTGTATTGATTTGATGTTTATATATGCATAAGTCTATTATATTGAATATATGTGGTCAATCGGGCTAGCTGGAAGAACGTGTGAGGTGGGATCCAACACAGTGCTTTTTTTGATTTTTTTAATTTTTTTTTTTTTAGAACCTAAATTTCCATAAAATTGTTTTTAGTGCCTAATTTCTCATAAAAAAAATTATGGCATAATTTCTACTAAAAATTATAGAAAAAGTTTAACATTTTTAAAGTTTAATTTTAAATTTTTTTAACACAGAGCCCATATTTTGTATGGTCCGTGCATGTGGTCAATGCTTTAAGTTATCTACATTTAAAAAAATCGTTAAGATGTTTAATTTATAGACCACAAACGAATACAAGAATCAATAAATCTGTCGCAAAAAAAAAATCAAGATAGTTAAATAGACATTTTTTAATAAAAATACAAATTTAGAAAGCATCATCCCGTGCAGGGCGCGGGTCCAACCCTAGTTTTAACAAAGTATATCAAAAGCTCAGAGATGATTGTTCGAAAGTGTAATCTTAATTGGGTTTAGTAGGTTGATCAGTTAACATTGTTAGATAACTTCATGTTTGAGGTGCGAACAGTTTTGGTAAGTATATACCAAATTAACTGTATACTAAAGGTAAAAGTAACCCTAAACACTTGTAGCAACGAATTCCGGTATATACCAAAGTGTTAAATGTTGTTTATGTTTCAGAAATAACCAAATAAACAATAAAAATCATTAATGTACCTAAATCCGTACATATAATATTTTTTCCAATATTTCACAATGTTATGTTAGCATTTTATACTGTAACAAATTACATTTAATAGATACCATATTTAAATTCTCAAGTGTGGTGGTTCCCACAGCCAAAGGAGAATGAGATAGCTATCCACCTATATTTATATCTCCACATCTTCACTCCTTTCCTCAATCAAACACATACAAACACACTCATTTCTTCTTCATCGTCCGATTTAAAGGTCAGTTTAGTGGATCCAATGGCGGATAATACCGGAAATGATCCCCGGAGGTCGTTATGGGGAGTGCCGGAGAAGCTTCAGCTTCACATAGCGATGCTTACGTTGCAATTCGGTTACGCCGGATTCCACGTGGTCTCGAGAGCTGCTCTTAACATGGGAATCAGCAAACTCGTCTTCCCTGTTTATCGTAACATCATCGCTTTGCTTCTTCTCCTTCCCTTCGCTTACTTCCTCGAAAAGTAACCTTTTCTTAAAAACCCTATTTTCTATATTTGTTATGAAATGATCGATCAACTAATAGTTTAGTGATTAATTATACCATACTTCTTGTGTGTATTTAGGAAGGAGAGACCAGCGATTACTCTTAACTTTCTCATCCAGTTCTTCTTTTTAGCACTCATCGGGTATATATATATTCATATTCTTCAATTTGATTTTGTTTTTCCTAGTAGTAAAATTGGTTAGTTAATTAATGAAACTGTTATTGAATTATTACACGACAGAATAACAGCGAACCAAGGGTTTTACTTGTTGGGACTGGACAACACTTCACCAACATTTGCTTCTTCCATGCAAAACTCTGTTCCCGCCATTACCTTTCTCATGGCTGCTCTTCTCAGGCATCGATCTATCTCTTCTTTTTCTCTTGTTTTAATTTTTATATATAAAAAAACGAGAGACAAAAACAATTTTAAACTTAGATATGGACAGCTAGGGTATATCAAATAACTAACCACTTTAATAATTTTCATTTGACTTTTCAACGTAGAAGAGAAACACACCATTAGTGACAAGTCGATAAGTATATACAGATAACATTAAAGATAACGATAATAACGTAATCATACCCTAGCTAGTAACTTAGTAACATACTGGTTTTGTTATGTATGTAAAAAACAAATTCAGGATTGAGAAAGTTAGAATAAACAGAAGAGACGGTATCTCCAAAGTCTTAGGAACAGCTCTCTGCGTCGCCGGAGCTTCCGTCATCACTCTCTACAAGGGCCCCACCATCTACACTCCAGCCAGCCACCTCCACACTCACCTCCTCACCACCAACTCCGCCGCTTCCGCCGTATTAGCACCATTAGGAGACGCCGCGCCGAAAAACTGGACTCTTGGTTGCATCTACTTGATCGGTCATTGTCTCTCGTGGTCAGGCTGGCTCGTTTTCCAAGCTCCGGTTCTTAAATCTTATCCGGCGAGGCTCTCCGTTACGTCTTACACTTGTTTCTTCGGAATCATTCAGTTCTTGATCATCGCTGCTTTCTGTGAAAGAGACTCTCAGGCTTGGGTTTTTCACTCCGGTTGGGAGCTTTTCACCATCCTCTACGCCGTTAGTTTCCATTTTGTTTTACTTTATTCATCTTTTACAGTACATATCTGTACTATTTTAGTTTTGACCCTCTTGTTTTAAATTGGTCCATTTGGTCCTAACGTTGGGTTAATTTCAGGGAATAGTAGCGTCTGGAATCGCGTTTGCGGTTCAGATTTGGTGTATTGACAGAGGAGGTCCAGTCTTCGTTGCTGTTTACCAACCTGTTCAGACTTTGGTCGTCGCTATTATGGCTTCGATTGCGTTAGGAGAAGAATTTTACCTGGGCGGGTATGTAAAATTTAATAAACCATTTAAACGGGGAATTACAGCAATTTTAGTTTAACTCGAGGAGCTAAAAACAATGTTTTGCCACGTGGCGTTTCTCTAATGGCAGGATTATCGGAGCTGTGTTGATCATAGCGGGACTTTACTTTGTGTTGTACGGTAAGAGCGAAGAGAGGAAATTCGCTGCTCTAGAGAAGGCAGCGATCCAGTCTTCCGCGGAGCATGGTATCGAGCGTGCACCTGTTTCTCGCGGCTCCATCAAGTCGTCCATCACAGCTCCACTGCTCCATCAGTCAACGGACAATGTTTGACCACTCGAGTCTCTCTCGAGCTAATAATTACAAATGCCATTACCCCAATTAAAAGGGAAACAATGGTGTGCCGTTGTGTTTTATGACTTTTATGTCTGCTTTTCTTTTTCTCTTTTTTTTTTTGTTTTTTTTGTTTTTTGTTTCTCTTAATATTAATTACCTAAGAAAAGGTTTTTGAGGAAAAAACAAAGTGGATGAGACATCATTGTTCATGAAGATGGTGGTGAAGATGACGATGATGATGGTGATGATGAAGACTATGTGGGAGCTTGGATTGGGACTACTCTATATAAATTATCTGGCTGATATATTAGTGCCATTTTTTCACTTTCCTTGTGGTTTCTATTTCTTTTTTTATTTTCAATCATCAATAGAATGCTATAATTTGCATTTATGGTCTCTTTTAATGATCACTGTCAGGATATTCGATTCGGATAAAATGAACTGATTTTAACTGAACTGAAGTAAAAGAAATGTTCTGTTAAAATTTATAAAAGAGTAGAGATGTTAACAGACTAAGATCCTGATTGGCAACGAGGCTGTGAATTTGCCCTCTTCGTCTCACAGTTTATTTGAGCAAAATACCCAAATCGATTTCACGAACTCTAGAAATCGATTTTGCATATCTTGATTTTTCCCTTAGCCAAATATCCATCTTCATCATAATCATTCTTTCACGACTGAGTGCTTAATTTCATTTTTTAGTATACAAAAATAATTTGAAATTTTAAGGTTTGTGAGGTCAAATTTTGGAATCTAAGAGAAAATAAAACAATGTTATATTAGTTTAACCGAGTTTAAGATGAGGTATTTAACAAAATTAAATCACATTGTCAAGGGTGTGACTATTTTGGCACAGTCAACAGAAATATATGATTGAATGAAAAAGTCAACAAAAATTTGGGGTTTATTATTTATGACTTTCCAAGAATTCATATTTCTTTGGCCAAAGTTTGAAAGTTCGGAATTTTATGGCATTTTTCCCATTTTTCCAAAATTGATTTGTAGTGAAATCAATTTTATACGGTATCAGTTTCTCTATATCCGAGTAATCCATCTGTTTCACAATATAATGGTTTTAAAATATTTTTTTTATTTTATTTTATAAGGGGTTTTAGAGTTTTTATGCAAAATTAAATATTTTTGTTACATTAATAAGAAGTATATTAATATTCTTCTTAAATTCAATGCAGTTCATTTTCTTTTAATTTTGTTGGGCTGCCTTGTCAAGTTTGCATAATACCTTTAATAAAATTTGATATTTTAAAAATACCATTTTTTTTTGAAAAATACACTACTTTATACTTTTTACCTGATTTAAATATAACACTAAAAGATAATTATAAATTATAAATGAAATTTTAATTATTATTATTATTAATATCATTTTTATTTTTATTTTGAGATAAAAAAAATTTCCAACAGGGTAAATATATGTTAATTATTTGAGTTAAAAAATTTTAAATATAGAAATCTATCTCCTATTTTAAATTTCATCTTTACAGGAATTTAGTTATTTTTGGAAACTTCAATAAACAAGCTATTTTGTAAAACGTACATTAATCTCATACCTTTAATCTATATTTTATGCCACCATAATTATTCACAATTTTTTTCTTATGTTTATTTTTTATTTTATTTTCTCAAATTTTAAATAGTATACATATAAATATCATAAATTGTGAATAGTATACATATGAATATCATAAATTATGAATGTTTATCATTTTCAGAATAAAACCGAATTAAATCATAATCTTTTGTATTTATTTTAAAACAATTGGCATTTTATAGCTATTTAAATTTTGTTTTTTCTTTTTCAATTTATTTATTAAATTTAGTATGATAGATTAGGACAAATGAGTTCTTTTATCTTTTAAAAAAATGTAGTTTTCAAAACCAGAAAAATCTTGGGTATTTTTAAAAATAAAAACTCATTGTAATGTATTTTTCCAAATTTTATCTAAATGCCATCTGGCACTGAAAATCAAAATCTTATCTGTTAGTGGACTGTTGATTTAAAATTTAGTGTTTGCATCAACAACTATTAGGCTGATACCATAGAGCAGAAGATATAGTTTTGGGCCGAGCACAAACGGGCCAGGTTATGTAATGTGATTTAACCTTGGCACCTTGCCATATCAATGTCACGCGAGGGTTACACACACATTAGCACAAAGGCTAAGGTAAGATGGAAAGAGAGGACCAAACGAAAAAGACACATCACAACAAACAAGACGATATATATATAGTCAAGCCCACAGAAAACAGGCATATTGCAGCCTTAACATTGGCCGTTACACACGACGCAAGTCACGTAACATCTCGTGTTATGACGTCACACGCGACGTAACATCCCGTTTTCATTACATACATTGCACTTCTAATTTTCCGCACGACACATTTATACATTGATACACAAACAACTGTCGTTTTCTATGTTTTTAACGTGGTAAGTATATGCTTTTACAACTACAGACAAACCACATGTCTAGATTATATACATATATGTATACATGGAGCTGCGATATAATTTACACATATTCCTAGATCACGGTGACTATATATTTTTATGTATGTATTTTGTATATGATAAGGTCTTAATTAAGAGTTTAGTGAAACCTCAGAGTAGTGGGGAATGAAAGGAATCCCAATTAGAATAGCCACCGGAAATACAAGTATTAAACGGAGAAATATCATCATCTCCTTCATGAACCCATGGAAACCCTAACGACATTGTAGCTTCTTCCCATATAGAAGAATCATCCGTTACCGGCAAATCAACGTTCATATGTTCCCACGATATCTCCTCTCTCGTTCCCCACGATGAAGCCATGTCGTTGGATGAACACGGCGACTCCGAGTCGTTGCTTTTCCCACCTGTGTTGGTGCTTGGTGTTGAATGGGATACAGTCGATCCAGACGACGCCGTTTGAGGGTATTTTTTCAAGGAGTCGGGGAGATTGAGGTGAGCCTCGGGCCCGTAGAGCTTACGAGCTGCGGAGTCATAAGCCAAAGCAGCCTCGCGAGAGGTGTCGAAAGTACCTAGCCATAGACGAGCTCCTCGGTTAGGCTCGCGGATCTCAGCGACCCATTTGCCCCAAGTGCGTTGTCTAACGCCTTTGTAAGTGCAAGACGCGTTCTCGGGACCACCTTTTCCTCTCATACAGCCTTTCCTCGAACTAGCTTGAACCGTTCGTTGTTTCTTAGCACCAACCATCATTACTTTTGGATCTATTGATGACATATATATACGGATGTTGACAAGTCGAATGAGTTTTGGGGAGTGATAAGGCAAAGACATGAAGAAATGGGAAAGTGTGTATATATAATGGAAGAGAGTGATGAAACGTGGCGAGGAGAAGACATAGCTGGCGCAAACATGACGAAGGGTCGTGTCGTTAGGAGGAAGCTGGTGTTGTGTTTGTAATACTAACACTTGTCTCGAGAGACCCTTCTCTTTTTGGCAACACTGATCGTAAAACCAGCAGAGAGAGAGATACGAGTTTTAGATTTTCTTTTAAAGAAAGTGAGAGAGAGAGATATGGATAAGGTCATCTGCGATTGGGGAAATATTTTAAAGATATACAGATCACTATGAATTAAACGACCCGCTGTGTGAATGCTTTCCATTCCATTCAATCATGGATGACGTAACTTAAAACAGTTACAAATGCAAAACAAAATAGTGGGAAAATATGTGTCGAAACATAAATAAATTATACTATTGGAATTTTTCTTGGCCACTGTAAACATTTAAGTAATAAAATTGTCTGATTTTCAATATGATTTTTTAAAAAAATGTTTGAGTTTGGCCTACAATTATTAAAATATATGATTAGTAGTTAAAATATATATATGCATAGAATGATAAACACTTTAAAATTTGATTTCTATTAACCAAAATTTTACAAATTTTATTTTGGGACTAACAAATAATGATAATCTATGAAACATAAGAAATAACTTGTCTTGCAACGGTACAGAGTTACTGAAAATGTTTTTCTAAGTGTTCTCTTCAAAAAATATCTTCGACTCTTCGTACATCGGAGTCACCAAAAAGTTTTCGATGTTATCCATTCTCTCTGCTTTTTTAACTGTCACGTGTAGTAATACAGTGATATACAAATATGTATGTGTGTAAGTGTCAGTCATGTGACGGCTATAATGTACACGTAATCTGAACCTGCCTGGCTCGAAGTTGGCTCCTCGAGGCTCAAGAGAAGACAAAACAAAGTTCACTGGGACTTTTCTTCTCTTTTTTCAGAAAACATTTGTGGTCTGGTCGAGACACACGTGAAAAAGCGGCCTCTTCTCATTTTTTTAACTCCAACTGATAACTACAAAGCTCCGGCCGGTTCTAATTGAAGTAGAAAAAAATAAAAAAATACAGAAGTAGTTCAATTTCAAATAGACTATAGCAGAAATTGGTAAACCTTAGCCCACAAAAACACCTCAACGACACAAAAAATGTTGAAAGACAGTAAAAAGAGTTTTGGAGTACACACTTGTCCCTAGCTTGACATTAAGCAAGAAGCTATAAACATTAAGCATTTCACTAACGTTACACCAAAAAAACAAAGGCACTCTTGCCAACTTGTCTTGAATACAAAATAAATATTAGTATATTACATTAGTATTTAATTGAAAGTGTTTCAAAATCTTAAGAAAGTTACCCCAAAATTTATTATTTAAGAAACTTTGGGAGTATTTTTTAAGTTTATAAGAGACACTTGATTAAATTTTTTTCTTTTCTTTACACTTCAAACATTAATTATTAATACAAATTAGAGTTAAAAGATTTTGATAACTCCCAATAATCATGCTCTATAGTCTATACTCCAAAGCTTTACGAGTCTTTTGAAATGCTTTTTGCAAAGTACACATAAATTCAGAAAGTGCGATTTGATACTCCTCTCACATGCCCACGTCCACCGTATCCATAGCCACCACCACCACCACCACCACGACGGCCACTTGAATAACCATTTCGCAACCACGGTCTCCTCTGAATCTTGAGAACTTACCAAATGTCTGAAACCATCATTGTATATATATATATATATATATATATATTATACCATGTTAAGAGTCAAATCATTTTTCTTAAATCTGGAAATCTAAAGTTTTGGATATGTAGAAAATGAAATGGTACGTTACACAAAAAGAATGTATAGAATATAGATTACGTGGGGAACTTTAATCAAGAAACTGTAAAAGCAACAAACTTTTGTTAGAAACTCCAAGCTTTAGTTAGTTCGTGGCTTCGTCATGATCTTCATTCTTGTCTTTCATGTGAATCAAATAGAAATAAGATGCGACGCTAAGAGCGGCCGTGGCTAAGGCGGCTCCACTCAAGACATGGAACTGTTCGTACTTGTTATAAAAAAGAGCCACGAGAAGCGACACGACCGGCCACGTACAGACGCTGATCACGGTAGAGAACACAGCCGAGTCTACGAACACGAGCCCTACGATCCCGACCCAATAGATCTGCCACGCGACGGCTAGACCAACCATAGTCCTCAAGTAGGCAAACTCTCCTTTCGAGAACCCTTCCATATGGCTCTTCAGATCATGATGCTCGCCGGAGATAAAAACTGCCAAGACTAAGAAGACAGTGGCTATGAGAGACGAGCAGATAAGCAACTCAAGAACGGCTGCGAAACTAGGTTGTTTCCTGTCGGTTGATTCTTTGCAAAGGGAGATAAGATTCTCGAATACGCTCCTGATCTGGCAGAGGAGCATGGAGAAAAACATGGCGGCGCATAGAGCCGGAAATATGAGGCTGTGGTTGTAATTCTTCCCTTCGTAGATAGGTGACCCGGCGGAGAAAGTGTAGAGAGTGAACGCTCCGGTGAGGGTGGCGAAGACGAGAGAGAGAATCATCCATCGGTTGAATTTGGGTTTATTGTAAAAGATGGAGAAGATCGGTGTGAACAAGACTTGTGTTGTGTAGATGGGAGTGAAAACTCTAAAAGGTAAACGGTGTTCAATGTTGGAGAAATTTGCTTGGAAAAACATGTACATGGAGATAATAAGGTAAACTATCGCCAAGTGTTTGGTGGAGATCCCATTGGAGGTAATGTGGATTCGTTTCTTTTTCTTGGAAGCGAGAAGGAAGAAGACCAAGAAAGGGATGGTTAAGAGAGGGAATCCGATGACCTGAATGAGGGATTGAGTCCATGCGCCATAGCGGGGGGTTTTGTTTCTGTGGAGGAAGTAATAGTTCTCTAGGAGTCTGACGGTGGATTGACCTGTTACGGCCAAGATGGTGCAGATGATGATGGTGACCCACTTCTTGCGTCTTCTCCGGTTCGAGTCACTGGTTTGGTTGATCCGGTTGTGCTCGATGTCGAGCGGTATTTGATAAAATTGTTCTACAAAGGAGAAATAAAATACTATGAATTGCAAAACATTAATGTAACGAGGGAGTAGGCATTTGAAAAACTATGAACATGGACGTCCTTGCAAGAAAATATGATTTATAATATACTAATTTTGAATCATATATGAAATATTCTAACAGAAAGACATAAGACCGATGCATATACCTTGTGAACTGAACTGCGTTGGTTGATTATGTCCCATGATATCTGAGCTCTCCGAGAGAGATTGGAAGCGAATGATATAAAATGTGTTATCAGATGATAATGGTTTAGGCAAATGTTGGAAACTGGTGTTTGTTTTTATTATAACCAAGAGGAATGGGTTTTGGGAGTGGACTTTGACGGAGTTAAGGGTTTTTTTGTCTACTTGAGCAAGTGGGATTTTCGTTACTATTTGCAGACAATTGGGTATTTTTTTTATTTCTCATCATTTATATTTTATTGGGATCGTGTTATCGAAAACTCACGTCTGACATGTTCGGAGAAGTGAGACTAATAGACCATGTACGGATCAAATGACAAAGTCAGTTTAGATTTGACTTTATCAGTACTGTAAGAAGACGGGCAATATGCTTTGGCTAGTTCTTTTTCCATCGATACAGAAGTGTTCAACTTCTATCCATTTTTATTTACTATATTTTGCAGACTGTATTCAGTTTTTAAATTTCTAACCATTTTCGGATCGAAAACTGATGTCTGACATATGACTTTGTCATTCAAAGAAGTATTCAACTTCATAAGTTTTGGAAATTCCATAAAACAAATCACAACATCTCTGCGTTTAAACCACCATACATTGATCAATTTAGGGTATAGTCAAAATCTCAAACATCAAATATAGGACAACCAAAATTACCATAATTACACAAACTTCAAGGTATTATCATTGTCATCATCATCATCACTAAGACGACGAAGGGAATACATCTTTCACAGCAGAAGCAGCAGTCAAGTAATTAAGCGTATTCCTCAACGTCTCCCTTTCCCTCTTTAACCTCGCCGCCGTATCCTCCACCTCCAGCAACGCCTGCTGCTCTCTCGGCGCTCCTTCGAACGTGCTTCCGACGAAAAACGAAAACGGCGTCGGAAACTGATTCCTCCTCAGATCCTGCACTTCCTTCTCCGCCTTCCCGTTCAACCTGTTCGACAAGCGGATCACTTCCTTCATCAGAACCTCGACTTCGTTAGCCAACGCGTCGAGGTTCTCTTCCCCGGACGGACGATCCTCCAGCCACGTCACCTCCGCGACGAGGTAAGGCTTCGTGCGGACGAGATTCGTGACGCGAAACCGTTCCTGTCCTTTGCATATCAGGAAGAAACGGTCGTCGACGAGACGCTCGTGTTTCACGACTTCTCCGACGCATCCGACCTCGGCGGCGGATCCGGAGACGGAGTCGGAGTAAACGACGCCGAATCGGAGATCGGATTGGAGGAGCGTGTGCATCATGATTCGGTAACGGAACTCGAAGATCTGGAGAGGGAGGATCGCGCCGGGGAAGAGGACGAGAGGGAGTGGGAAGAGAGGAAGCTCGACGACGTCGTCGGATTTTTTCGGAGGATTCGTGTTGTGATGCTTCTCGGATGAAGAAGATGAAGAACATCGGAAGGAGCTGAGCTTACAACGCCGGGGAGATAGAGATCTAGGGTTGAAGGAAGACTGAAACGGTGGCTTGGATTTGAAGGAAGGAGTTGGAGATAACGAAGACGGTGAAGAGACTGTGTGTGGAAGCGCCATTCGATTGAACGTAAAAAAGAAAAAAAAAAAACTTTTAATTTCTTATTTGAATTTGAATTTATGTAAAAAAAAATTCTAAGTTTAAAAGGGGAAAAACTAAAATAATTGACATGTATAGTTCGAGATATTCTGAGTGATTGCGTATTTTGTGGATAATAAACGAGAGGAGAGGAATAAAGGTTTTGGATGTGGTTATGGAATATCCCATGAGTGACACTTTTTTACTCCAGGTGGAGTATTATCCACATCTACAAAATTATTTAAATGCCACGTTCTCTTTGTATTATTACTAACAACGTTGGATTTTGATTAAGCAGAAATCACATAAAAAGAGGCTGAAGAACAAAACAAGCTTCGTGCTTTAATGGGTGTGTTCTGTGATCGTTGTGCATAAAGTGTTGAGCCCAAAAAGAAAGAATACGGAATCAAGATAAAGGAATAAGGGCCCATGAAGAAGTCCGTTATAAAAATGGCCCATCTCTCTTTGTAACTTATTTGTTTATTTTGGACTCTCCACAGCCAAATGAAAATCCGATGAACGAGTGTTCGTCTCAGTTCTCAGTAACTAGACTAGATTCGAAAAAGATATTTTGTGAGAAAAACAGAACTGAAATTGAGATAAAACAACGAGAACCACTAAATCTATGGCAGACTAGAAAGACCAATAGAATGTGAAGTAGGATAAAGACGAGTTCAAGGCACGTGGGTTTTGGAATCGATCGTCTCTGTTGCGACAAAGGCCATTCTTATGCGAATTCAATCGATATTAATTCCACAGAAACAAAACTAATTATCGCTTTCGTAAAAGAGCGAATCACAGGGGTTTCACTTTCATTCCAAAGTTTTGCCAATTATGATGATAGATGAATATAATTTATTTTATATATATATATATATATATATAACTATGGACAAAGCATATGCCATGTTGTTTTTGTCGTACGATATAATTACCTTGATGATTCGACTTTTCAGTATGTTTCTTTTCTTGCAAGAGATAGCTAACATTGTAGTTATATAGTTGTATCAACTTTTTTACTTGTTCTCATTTAACTTGTAAATTCAATATATTTTTTTTATCATAAGTTTGGAAATTTTGATAATTAACTGTTACTCATATAATAGCTAGCTTGCAGAAAACTAATAATTTATTCTTAAGTACTGTATGTGCTCCCATCACTTTTAATTAAACTCCAATAAGTTTCGACCACACGACATATACACACACAAACAAACACCTAATTTGCAAAGAGATTTCTTTGTTGGCGGAATATTAAAAAAATAAGAACAAAGAAATGTGATGTGTATCCCGACACAAAAGCATCACAGAAGTCCACATTAGGATTTAATACATTACATTTAATAATGTTCTTAAGACTTTCGAGATTTTCGGAAAATGATTAGCCAAATTGTGATGTCGATGGAGGCTTTGGGTTAGGCTAGCTTTGGTCCAAAACTTTGAATTTGATCAACTAGGTACATTACAAAACCCTCAATTCACGTCGACAATGAAAAAGGAAAACCGAAAAGAACGAAGCACTATTAAAAATATTATGTTTTTTCAAAGAGATTACCATAAACACTAGGTCCCCCTTCGTCATGGTTGATGACATGACCCTAACAAAATTAAAGTTTCGTTGTATTTTAATTTTTACATCCATACATAAAAAAAGTGTGAGTAATTAAATCAATAGTGTGTACATCTCATCTTTCAACTAATTCGCTAAGATATTGGATAAAACGAAAAATAAATGGATCGATGTGTGACTGACTAATTAAGATGTATACTAGTTAAAAAAAAAAAAAATGTATACTAGGTATACTTTCAAGTAATTAGTAGGATAATAGCTTAATAACACCTCAGAGAAATATCATCAAGCATATATAATGTGATCTATATATATTTGTGTCATGGTTAACTCCATAATCAAATAAAAGAAAAACTAAAAAACAACAAACAATGTAAATGCATGGTACGTCTCGTCATTCGATTATTTCGAAGGGTCAAAAATATTTTCCCACAAATGTAAAGAGTGTTGTGAAACTTGTTGTTGCACACGGTAACCATTTTTAGGCAGACATAGTGAAGATCTCGAATCAAATCCATTTGGCTCCGAATCTTCAATGTCCCAATCAAAGTTATCTCGTTCAGATTTCCCCTACATCTATTATTTTCACATCCACCATACTTTTTAAATTACGAAGTATAAGTTACGTACAGGTAATGTTTAACGTACAAAGGAACGTCAATAACTTATTTTCTAGTGTTCAAACTTATAAATTATAACCAAAAAGTGTTTACTCATGTTTAACTATATCTTTCCTTTGGATTAGGCCAAACATGGGGTCTATAATTATGAACCTGAGGTTTAACCGTAGTAGGTCCTTGAAACGTATGCCTTGCTAGCTAACCATAAAACCATCGTATGTCCGGCTAATGTTATCGATATATGATACATAATCTAATTAATTACATAAAAAATGTCTTTTGAAATAAAAAACAATAAGAAAAGGAAGGTTGAGCTGTAAATGAGCATGAAAGAAATAAAAAAGTGTTGGGAACTCATCTCACTAAGTAGCTCTGTCGCTCTCACTTTTTCAAAAGTCTTAACGAATCTCTTTACTTCTCAAACATCTCCACTTCCCCCTCTTTCACGTGACACTAATTATCCACCCATTTATTACTTTCATGATCAAATCTCTTTTAAACTTTTTAGATTAGCGTATCAGTAATGTATACGTATCTTTTGAAGTCTTCATCCATATTAGTATAATATGTAATATGATATTTATATACGTGCGTAATGCAGAGTCTGATCATTGCGTCGTACGTAGTAAGATCGATAGACGCACTTGCTTTGCTAATCGTTTCCACGGTAATAAAAGGTAATAATATTGTATTTATAAGAGAAATCATGATCTATATTAAATTTCTAATACAATACGATGGATAGGATTGGAAAGCGATCGCGTAAATAATTTTAAGATCACCTACATATATAAGACCCTTTTTCTTATCTTACGGACACTAATAAGTCATTAACTTTATAGGAAACCTAACTTCAATATGTAATCTAAGATAAATATCTTCACTGTTGGCGAATGATATCTTGACCAAATTGATCATATAGATAAAAATAATCAAATTAAATCATCTATGGGACACTTTTTGCATGGGAAAGGTAGATATGTTTGGTTCATGACCAAAAAAACTCGTAAGTGACAGTTGTGTGCAAGGTCCACTAATTTATTAAAAATCGACACTGCGACAATACGGTGTCCATTCAATATTATAACGTATACAGATAAAAATATATACAAAATTTTCCTAACCACTTATATGGCTGCGAGACTGATTCGAAAAAGATGGTTCGTAAGGAACCCACGGTGAAGCCACGATAAAGTTACACATACTTGCTTTTAACCAAAGGAATAATTAAATAAGTTGCATAAAAGATTAACGAGGACAAAAGTGTTTAAACGAAATGATGGCGTTCTTCGTTCGTTTTCAGAAAAGGTTATTTTCCTATAATAGTTCCTTTGGTCTAACACGTAAGAGGTGGCGTATACCTGACTTTTTTTCTTTCTTCAGCGTCTGTTTTGGTTAGAAATATATATAATTAATACAGTTTTAAAGTACTTATATAAACTATATATATATACAAATTATCCTGACAAAAAAAAGTTATATGTATTCACAGAAACAATAAAAAAAAAATCATGTGAATTTTTTTTTTTTAATCATGTGAATTTTTTTTTTTTTAATCATGTGAATTTATTTAAGTCAAACTATATTTTGTTTTGAACTTTATACTAGAGTCTAGAGAAGTGCGTGTTGAATCGAGATTGTGACTTAACATCATTAAGTGTATATAGAGACCATTGAAATATTAAAAAAGGTTGTGTCGGATTTGTATGTATTGGACGTTTGGGTACTTTAAACCTAAAGTTAAGTTGAATAACAAGATAGATAGTGTATAATAGGAGAGACGTGGAAACGATCATGGACCAAGAATCGAAAACTTTAGTAAAAAAGAGATGAACAAGAATACTATTTATTTTGTACTTCCAAGTTCCAATAGTTATAATAAAGTGAAATGGAAGAATAATAATTAGGAAAGAGAGGAAGTAAACGACGGGAATGTGAAGAGAGAAGAGTGTTAGGTCGATGTCCACTGTTTTTATTTTTTAACGTGAGATCTCTTTATTAGGTTATCGCCACTATCCATCCTCATTTTTCTTGCTTGATTACGACTTCTCCTTCATTTTCTCTTTTATAAACCTCGCTCTCAAATCTCCATCACACAACTCTACTTCATAAAGTATATCATTTTACATGCACTTGTAATTATTTTTCTAAGCAGTTAGGAATCATTGTTTTTAGCTCATAGATTTTTGTATGCTAATTAAAGCTAATCAACCTTAGAAACAAGGCTGTAGTTTTAACAAAATTAAAAGGCGTAGTGGTAATACTTTAATAGGCATAAATCTGTGTGCTTGAAGAGGGAATATTGTGTACAAATAAGAGTGTTGGATTTGGTTCGATTCGGAGAGTAATTAATTATAGTATAAATCATGAAAGAACCAATAGAAATATTTTTCTGTGGATATCCGTAAGAATGTGGCGGTCTCCTCTTTTGAGGTAAGGATTTGCCAATTGTTTCTCAACTCTTTCTCTCTCCAGCACCCATAGAATCAAGATCACATTGGAATATATCTATGGAAATTCGTAATAAAATCGTTGATAAAAAAAAGCTTCAATAAAAAACATATATTTAGACGAAGATAATAAAAAACGTTAAACACTAAAAATATTACAATTCTTATACTGTATAAGCTAAGAGAATACAGTAAAAAAATTTGTAATTTCTTTATTAATAAAAACTCTTTATCAAAAAAAATAAAATAATAATAATACAGTAACACAAATACCCGTTCTCTTTCTGCACAGTTTGTACTTTGTAGACCACAGCATATCCGAATTAACAATATGTTATAATATTATAATTAATATATGAATATGGACCAAATTCCAAGATGGAAACATTATAAATTTTATAATGGTTTTTGTTCTCCTTCACGCAGACATGTTACACTGTGCCATTGTCACTTCGCATTTGTTATTTTATTTTAGAAAGACATATCAAAGATATTAATATTTTGTACTATCAAGGGGTTTTTCATGATTTGATCTTATCAGAGCTAGATTAATGATATATAAACCGATTTTAAAAAATTAGCAGAACAGATAGAGATCAAAATGGTGAAATAGTTCTAAGAAAATAAATTTAGCATGGTACCATCTATAACAACAGTAAAAATTACCTATCAAACCCTTATATTTGATTTATTTTTTGTCTTACAACAAAAATCATCGTTATATCCAGTAACATTGGCTGAATTTTTTTCCTGATTCAATTGATGAAATTATTTACATCATCAATGTTGGCTGATCATTTTTGTTGTTCATAAGTGATTAATTCACAAAAATATATATTTTGAAACATGCTGGCCCCCACATGTTTGCTGATATCGTTATCATTATATTTTCAAAAATTTCAATATGGATATTGTTCACAAAAACACTAGAATTGAATACAGCTTATAGTACACCCGTTTAACAAAAATATAAATTATACTCTCTCTCTTTTTTAATAATTGATATTTTAGAAAAATATATTTTCAATTATTTAAATATATTAAATTTAAAACACATCTAAATACATCTAAATAATTACAGATATTTTTTAAAAAATAATAATTATTAAGAAACGGAGTAATAATCAAATAAATATTGCATATGGGTATGTATATATGTATGCTGAACTTTATTAATATAGTGGCTCTAAACTCGCCTAGTAATGATAGCTAATTTGGCGTTAGTATCAGCAACGCAAATAGCAAGTGTGAAGTTGATAGAGAATGCCACATATATATAATAGTAATAATCTTTTAACAAACAAAATATATAATAATTAATAATCTAGTAATAGGACAAAATAAAATAAAAAATCAAAACATGAGAACAAGTTGGCAATTATGAGATTTGGAAAATTGGTAAAACGTACCGATCTCTATTATCGTGCAAAGGTATTAATGTTTGGATTGGTATCAAATAGATCTCAACTTGCTTGCTCTGCATTGTTTTTATAGAAAATTATATACTACCAAATCGACCCACCAAACTAAATACCATCAAATCTAGCTAGGCGTTAGGTTCCCCCGTTATTATGAGAGAAACATATCAAATAAAATAGGTAAATTATTCGTTTCTCAGTCAGCCAAACAAGTATGATAAGTGACTTCATCTAGATATTGTTTTAGAATTAGAATGATATTCTCGCACCAGTTTATATATATACAGAGTTCGAAGAGTAGCTCACGAAAAGGTAATTTTAATAAATAAACAACAAACGTACAGAGTTTAAACCATTTTTGACCTCACCAACAAAACCATTCCGTAGAATCATATCTTTCAGTACTTGTAAAAGAAGTTTTGCTTTGAGATTAAAAAATAAAATGTAAATTAATATCTCGTTGTTTTGAACAAAAATAAAACAAATTAATATCTCGTTGAAGCCGAAGAGAGGATCTACCGACTGCAAAGTACTGCAGAAGAAGAATCTAACTTCTTCTCTTTTTCCTTTTTCCTTTTTTTTTCTCCTTATTTTGTGTTTAACTTCTATTTTCTGATTGTACTTTCTTTTTTTTACCGTGCAAGTCACCACGTGAACTTCATCTCAGGAGAGAAGAGGACCCCGCTAGGATTCTCCGTATCCAAATGCGGACCCCACTCTTTAGCCACACACGTGTCACCTCATCCTCTCCCACGTGAATATCCACGTGGCTTTCTTTCCTTCGTTCTTTCCCATCCCTCCCATGCTCTCGCTATGACTCAGTCCCATTCCTCTTAGTGTTTTTTTTTTTTTCCTCTCGGGGAGATTCAATATTAAAGTTCATGCTAATCATTCAAATCCGTTAAAAACCAAATAGTTTTGTCATTTAAGATGTTTTTCAGTGACCAATCATTTTTGAATTTGCATTTAGTCCACTAACTCATGAAGATATAAATGTATATAATCACATCAACATGGTTGATTTTTCTCCTTCTTTGTTCTTGATTTCACAGACAACTAACTTTTCAATAGTCAAACCTTTGGACCATGGTCCATGCTTATGTAGTTTGAAAGATATAACACGTTTTTTTCATAGTTAACCATATTAAATGCCAATTTTGAATTAGTCAAATCTACGTAGGCGGTCTGCAATATCTTGCAGAAACAAATATACTACTATGTAGTATAGCACGAGCTGTACACCTATGATATAACAAGAGTTTTGTTCTTAATAATCACATCCAAACGGTTGATAATTTCTTTTTTGACCAAAGGCTTTGAACGGTTGATAAATTTTTCCTCTGCTTTGTTCTTCATTTCCCAGAAAAATGTTTTTCAATAGTCATTTCAGTGGTTTCATAGGTTTAAAACATATATAACACGTTTTTCAAGCAACAATATAGTAAGTGGTTCGATTTTTGCATTTTTATACTGCAAATTATGAAGTGATCATTTCATCAATCGGTCTACATTTTCTTGCTGAAACAATTAAATACAATGCGTGTTTTTACTGTGTACTATATTTAACAACATTGACACGTAGATATCATACTCTCCTTTTAAATTTGTATTAAAAGATGAACTTGTTAATAAGAAAATGACGTGATCTTCTCCGGTACAACTCTTTGTCCTATAAATAGAGAACCTCTTGTCTTCATATTCTCGACACACACATATCAACGCATAAACTCGTTAAATTTGTACGAATAAAAAATATATATAAAAGGCTCTTTATATATCTACAATAATTAATATTAAAAGTTTCACCCAAACCAAAAAAAAAAAGAGAGAATCTGTGCATGTTGCTCATAAAATCTTCAAAGCGTAATCTGGGCTTACGTTAGCTCTCACGAACCCCCAAGGATCTCCTATATATGTTTTTTCATTTCCCCATAAACTCTTTCATCATCTAAAATATTATTATCATTTATCTTTTCTTCTTCTATATATTCCCTTCCCCTTTGGTGTCCTGAGAGACACAATCTTTGATTTCTTGATTCTTGATTCTTCATTCTTGATGAATCGTGAAATGACGTCAAGCTTTCTTCTTGTCACGTTCGCCATAATATGTGAACTGATCATAGCCGTTGGTCCGAGTGAGCTCCTCAGCATCGGAGCCATAGATGTCGATGGCCACGTAACCGTCCGTCCTTCAGATTTAACCTCCGTCTCGTCCGACTTCGGTATGCTAAAGTCACCGGAAGAGCCCTTGGCCGTGCTCCATCCATCCTCGGCCGAAGACGTGGCACGTCTCATCAGAACAGCTTACACCTCAGCCACGGCGTTTCCGGTCTCAGCCAGAGGCCACGGCCATTCAATAAACGGACAATCGTCGGTCGGGAGGAACGGGGTTGTGGTTGCGATGAGCCACCGTAAAACCGGGACGCCGGAGCCACTTGTCCGGCCGGAGGAGATGTATGTGGACGTCTGGGGAGGAGAGTTATGGGTCGATGTGTTGAAGAAAACGTTGGAGCATGGCTTAGCACCAAAATCATGGACTGATTACTTGTATCTCTCCGTCGGTGGTACACTCTCCAATGCAGGAATTAGCGGTCAAGCTTTTCACCATGGTCCTCAGATTAGTAACGTCCTTGAGCTTGACGTTGTAACTGGTTAGTATTAAAAAAACATTCAAGTTCATAAATATATGGTTTTTGTTGAATTTAATTATTAAAGTTTTAATAACAACAATAATAGGGAAAGGAGAGGTGAAGAGATGTTCAAAAGAAGAGAACACAAGGCTATTCCATGGAGTTCTTGGTGGGTTAGGTCAATTTGGGATCATTACTCGGGCACGGATCTCTCTCGAACCTGCTCCCCAAAGGGTAATTTTTCTAAGAAAAATGATTTTACGTTGTCACTTAATAAAAATTTCTTGGCCACATTTTTTATAAAATGAATTTATCAAATATACGATAATAAAACCCTAAAATTATGTATTATTACGACAGGTAAGATGGATAAGGGTATTGTATTCGGACTTCAAAGTGTTTACGGAGGACCAAGAGTACTTGATATCTATGCATGGTGAATTAAAGTTTGATTACGTGGAAGGTTTTGTGATTGTGGACGAAGGTCTTGTCAACAATTGGAGATCCTCTTTCTTCTCTCCTCGTAACCCCGTTAAGATCTCTTCCGTTAGTTCTAACGGCTCTGTTTTGTATTGCCTTGAGATCACCAAGAACTACCACGACTCCGACTCCGAAACCGTAGATCAGGTACACTTTAATTATTCCTTCGTCTTTTGTACACTAATTTAGTTAATGATTTAAAAAGATATTTTCTTTTTATATTGGTGAATATCTGGAAGGATTTAACGCTATGCGATTATTGGGGAAATCATGATGAAGAATTTTGGTTCTCTTTTAAGTTTATATGATTAAAAGTGGTCTCCATAGTATTTTTGTTGTGTCGACTTTACTATAATTTAAACTCGGATGAGGACATGTAGAAGAAGCCAGAGAGGATCTACAGAGATCTAGCTTTTCCACCTGAACTTAATAATACGCATAACTTTTTTATTTTTATCACTAGCGAATTAATCATGGTTACTAATTAAGTAGTGGACAGGAGTCATGGACCACTCACCAAATAATTATTCCTCTTTTCTCTAATTAGATAATAAAACCAACTCTACTGGAATCTTAACTTATCCTTTGGTTTTGGTAGGCTTTAATAGCAAATCAGCTTTTTATAATTTCCCGTTAACTTTACTTTCTCATTCTGTGTTTAATAAATTAAATGTGGATTTTTTTTTGTTTCAACAGGAAGTAGAGATGTTGATGAAGAAATTGAATTTCATACCGACATCGGTATTCACGACTGATTTGCAGTATGTGGATTTTCTAGACCGGGTTCACAAAGCCGAATTGAAGCTCCGGTCCAAGAATTTATGGGAGGTTCCACACCCATGGCTCAACCTCTTCGTGCCAAAATCAAGAATCTCTGATTTCGACAAAGGCGTTTTCAAGGGCATTTTGGGAAACAAAACGAGTGGCCCTATCCTAATCTACCCAATGAATAAAGACAAGTAAGTGTGGACGACATATTACAATATATTTCTGTTTACCAAAAAAAACGAGTTTTGCATGCATGCATAGTTTTTACACTTGTAGTTGTAAATACGGAATTAATGGTCCAAAATACGGAAATATATTAAAAGTTTGTCCGAAATTGAAAAGAACTAGCGACACATTGTACATGGGATTGTCCCAAAAACGTTGTCCACATGTGCATCGAATCGAAACCAGCTAAGATTGACAGTTACGCCTCGTCGGCTCTCGTCTTTCGCTTTAGGTTCGTTGTCCAAAACTTGTAGCCGAAATCCAACGGTCCAGATTAGGTTTTGTTGTTTTTAGTTCCTAGAACTCATGGTGGTAGGTCCCAATCGGATTCTCATAAACCAAACCGATCTCAACGACCCTCACACACATCATGTAATTAATTACAGTTGTTTGTCGTGCTGACGTGCCGAAATTTGTTTGTAATGCCAGATGGGACGAAAGGAGCTCAGCGGTTACGCCGGACGAGGAAGTTTTCTATCTGGTGGCTCTACTGAGATCAGCTTTAACGGACGGTGAGGAAACGCAGAAGCTAGAGTATCTGAAAGATCAGAACCGTCGGATCTTGGAGTTCTGTGATAAAGCCAAGATCAATGTGAAGCAGTACCTTCCTCACCACGCAACACAAGAAGAGTGGGTGGCTCATTTTGGAGACAAGTGGGATCGGTTTAGAAGCTTGAAGGGTGAGTTTGATCCGAGACATATACTCGCTACCGGTCAGAGAATCTTTCAAAACCCATCTCTATCTTTGCTTCCTCCACTGTATTCTTCTTCTTCGTCGGCTTCATGGTGACAGAAGACAAATCATAGGAAAAGTAGTTGTTGAGATAATATTCTTCCTGATGTATATATATGACCTAAGAGATACATAAGCATCAGAGTAGAAGATTAGGTTGGGGTCTTTTGTTAAGTAGGGTTTTTTAAAAATTAGAGTATAGAAAGATTCAGATTAGTCAGATTTTTATTGTTTTGTTCGTTACTTACATCAAAGGAGTTTTGGAAATGGGATTTAATCAGGACAGCGTAAACCCGGTTAAAATTTAAATAGACAACAAACCAACCTCATGGACTGTTTCGGATTATTATGATAGATATACATACATTTGTGGTTTATTATACTTTATCGTCGTGAAACCACCATCGAGTCTCCTTTGGAGATCTTCCGTTCTTACAATTCTTCACATATCGGTCATTGTCGGTCGGTCGTTGCTGCATACCAAACGAGAGAATGGTTCAGCTTTGTGGAAAGAACAAAGAGAGCATTAGCAGTTTATTATATTGTACCTTTTCAGTCGAGCTTGAAAGCATAGAGAGGATGCTGATGCAAATAGAACTCACCGTCATGGCTGGAGACCACGAATCATACAGAATATCTGCAAATTGATGTACACACAACGATCAGATTCTTGTTTAAAAACGAGCTATATTGAACCATAAAATGCAGGAAACGTCGCATATCCCAAACGGTTTAAGCTATCCGGTACATTTTTCTCAACACTGTCATAGATGCTAAAGCATTATCTTAAGGTTTATGAATTGAACTAGTGAAGAGGGTCATATTTGATCAGTAAATAAATTCTATTGAAACCTTTTTTAACTTTTTTTTTTTTTTGGGCTGCAAATGTGAACCTTTTTTACTTCCCTATCAAATAAATTATTGTCACTAAGATTATTATCGAGTATCCTAATATTTCTCATCCAGGTTCACATGGAAGCAAAGTAAATCTAAAGTGATAGATTGTTGTAATGAAAAGAACAAGAGTGTATCAGAAACAGAGGAAAATTACGTACCTAAGCAAATATGCCCGTTGCTGTAAATGTGAGGATGCAGAGGAACTGGAGGAAGAAAAACTACCTGTACAGTGAAAAAAAAAAAAGGCATTATAAGGAAACAAATTATTTTAAAATCAGCTCGAGAGAGATCGATAGCAGAGATCAATCCAATTTACCAAAATGAAAAACTTCCATTATTGATCATCAAGCATTATTTCTGAAAATTCCACCAAGTTTAGGGTCTAAACTAAGTACTAGTCAGCTTAGAACTGCAATATTTTACTGCTCTGAATATAAATTTCACTAATATATGTATAATTTGCACACTGACTTGCGGCGATTCCATAGGATAATGCTCTGGAAAATCAACTTGAAGTTGATATGTATCGTTCGCGTACAGAGTTCCTGGAGCTCCGACCACTTCAATTATCCATCTGTAACCCCATGAATTTCCAAATTTTATGAATCTCAACTTATTAAATTAAACTAACAAACAAAACAAACGATCACGATGGATAGCTGGAATTAATCAAATATAAATTACTTTTGGAGATTATCAGTGACTCTGTGTTTAAACCCTGTTGGTGGATTCCTCTGCCATTCGACAAGCTCTTTCTGAAGTCGATTACACGCGATCTTGCTCAGAGCCTGAAGCGAAGTCAAGAAAACAGTAAAAAACCCTAATTACAGAACCAAAGTCAATGACACACACACACACACACACGTGTAAACAGAAAGAGTGAAGAGACAGAGAGAAAGAAAGACAGAGAGAACCTTGTCGCGAGAAGGAGCACCAGTACTTGTCATGGCTTCTAGAGAGAGAGAGAGAGATGATGGAGGAGAAGAAGAAGAAGAAAAGAAAGTACAATCGAAGGGCTCAGATTTGTGGGGCCTCTCTGATCCGATGGTAAGATTGTCAGATCGGGAGAGGAACGGTAGTGATGATGCCGCGTGTACAATCAGATCTATGACCGTTTCGTTTCGTTTACTTGTGTCAGCGACGCAGCTGCGTGAAGAAGAAACGGTCTAAAGGGTATAATAGTAATTACGACAGCATTCTGCCTTATCAATGTTCAAAATCGATAAAAACGATTTGAGTTTCTTTTGAAATGGTGAAAGACATCTCCAAAAACATTTTAATCCGAGGTAAAAGGGTTTATATGGATCCACAGATGACCACTGGGTCAGATGCATGCCAAGATCTCATCATGATTCACGATCATAAATTGTTGGACAAAAAGATATTTGATAAACTAAATGTGTACCGTTGACGAAAAGTAAATTATGAACAGTGTTTATAACCTTGTAGTATGTAAAATAAATAGAAGGTACGGTTAGGTCCATAAGTCGAAGACTCGAGGCCCCATTGGATGTGTTTGAAGGTTGAGATGTAAAGAATAAGAAGCCAAAGCAATGTCCTCAAGATCTTTGCAGTGTCTTTTCAACATCTACGAGTAGTCCTAATTAGCAGCTACTATCAACGAATATATACACATACTACTCTTAAAGTTTACATGTTCCTTTGCCTTTATGAGTTCACACGCAGACAAAGTCTCTGAAAATTCCAATAAATAAAAGCAATCACGAAAATAAATAAACATTGATTGACCCAAGCTTTTACCTTTCTATCAAATTTTGTACAGTGACATTCAATGAGGTTAAAACTCTCATGAATTTTCTAAAGAAACACATTTTTTTTTTTTTAACTCTAATACGTTTGTTCTTTTCTTTTGCCAACTTTTAACTCCAATCTTTGAATTAACACATTACTTCTGTTAATTAATAACGAAATGATTAAGATTTACATCATTTTGTATAATTATACAAATTAATTAGAAAACTGTAAGAAATGTGAATATTCTTATTCCAAAAATCCTAATGGGAATCGTCATTGGCTCCATTAACAATTCTCAGTTTTTTTGCAACAATCATTTGATTATTATGTATATCATCTAGAGATACAGTAAAAAAATTATTAATTTAACAAAAAAATCAATTTAGTAAAAAAATCAAAAACTTAGTTTGGAACCAAATTTTTTTACTAATATTAATTTATTGAGTATTAATTTATAGAGTTTCAACTTTATATGTTATCTAAGCTGTAAGAACTTATAATTATAATTTGCATATAAATGATAGAATATCAGAATTTGCATGTTATGTTATGCCATCTTTAAAATATAGATAGCAACGTTATTTTTTTATGGAAAAAAAAGAAGTATATAGAAATTAATACTTCTTGTTTGCATGTGTGTGTCTTTTTCTCTTTTTGGTTATTGAACTTCCCAACAAAGTTAGACGCTCAAAAAGGGATTGTGGGTACTGAACTACTGATGCAAGTTAAGAAGAAGCATTTATGCAAAAAGCCTGTTGTTTCGTGCTCAGAGGAGGGACCATATATCTTTTGAAATCCTTCTGTAGCTTCTTCCTTTTTTTTGACAAGGATATACGATTTTTTTTTTTTTGGGTGTAGTAGGTGCTAAGTAAACCATCAAATATTTCCATTTATTTTCCATTTTTAAAAAATACTAATTAGTATTAGTAGGGGTCCGGTATAGGTATGCATAGAGCTTTTATTTGGTGCAGGCTGCAGCATTGGTTCTTACTCTCTAGGTGCTGCGTCATTTCAAAATAATCAGTGCTTTTCTTACCACAATAATTGATTATAAACCACCTTTGACCACTGATTACCTCCAATAATGTTTTTCAACGTCAAAGATTTCTAAGTGTTTCCTCAAAAAAAGAAGATGTGTATAACAATACAACACAAATTCAAAGGAAAATTATTTCTTAAGCAGATTATATGCAATAAAAATCCTGCGAAAATACAGTGTTACTCCCAAAAAAAAAAAAAAAGGAAATATAGTGTTATTTCGTAGAAAACGTTGTTTAATTAGTTCTCTTCTAAATTTTGAGGACCCTTTGCATAGACTTCAGTAAACTACTAACTAGTAACTGCCTAGTATATATAGGTTTCAAAAGCTACCTTCGCTACAAGTCAACTAACTTTTTCTTTCAAAAAAACAAAAAAAACTCCGACTTGTATGAGTATGAATAATATTTTGTTTTAAATGAATAATATTACCAAGAGTAAAGATAACAGTGCCCTACTTAAAGCTTTTATTTTCATTTTCATTTTCTTCTCTTCTCAACTTGTTTCTTCACCAAGTAGAAGACGATGGAGGAGTTTATGGTGTCACACGAGTTATCATCTCCCACTAGAGTTTCGTTGGATCCAAGATACGCCAGAGCAGTGCAGTGCCTTGTAGAAGAAGTCATCGATATCGGTGGTAGAGAGGTTGAGCTTTGCAACGACGTTCTTATCCAACAACTGTTTCCGGGAAGAAGAAGATCCGGTTTTGGCTTGTCTTCCGAAATCAAATCCGAACTTATTAGTTCAGGTTTCATGTCTTTGCCTGAGAACCATGAGCTTCATATCAAAGTCACCAAGCTTCTGAGTTTGTTGCAACAGGTTAGTCACTACAACAATAATGAAATAGTCTAAATTTATATCAAAATTAAGTAAACATTGTTTTATTTTTTCTTTAGTTAACAAAATAGTATAAATTTAAACCACAAATTATAAAATCCAGAAACCAAATCTAACCTCCAAAGAAAAAAGTGTATTCTTTCAACTTTAAAACAGTTAGCCCTTTGTTTTTTCTGTTAGGATGTTTTTAAGATTTTTTCCCTAATTACCCTATAATCTTTTCCTTTGGTTTTAGTATCAATTGTTTCATGGTTAAATCCGGTTTAATTCCCCTGGTATTCAACAGGTGGAAGAAAGATTTGACAACTACTGCAATCAATTGGAGCAAGTGATTTCATCATTTGAGCAAATAGCAGGAGAAGGATCATCGAAAGTATACACCGGTTTAGCTCTTCAAGCCATGACTCGACATTTCGGTTCTCTCCAAGAGGCTATCCTCTCTCAGCTCAACTCTCTTCGCCGGAGATTCATCATCTCTCAAGATGTTGTTCCCAAGATCATCAGCTCTAGTTTGTCACAGCTCAGCTTGTTCGATGGGAACACTACTTCATCATCGCTTCAGCGTCTCGGTTTGGTTCAAGGACCACAGAGACATGCTTGGAAACCAATCAGAGGCTTGCCTGAAACTTCTGTTGCCATTCTCCGAGCTTGGCTATTTCACCATTTCTTGCATCCGTTAGTTTTCTTGCTGCTCAAGTAATTTAACAGTAGAGGTGGAAGTACAAATATTTGGAGAAATAACATTTTTGATTGTTTGTAATGAACACAGTTATCCGAATGATGCAGAGAAGCTGATGTTGGCATCTCAAACAGGCCTTTCCAAGAACCAAGTACGCTTCTCTGAATCTGAATTTCTTTTTATCCTACCAAGAAGAATCTAATTGAAGTAAATGTTTGTTCTTGTTTGTGACCAAAGGTATCAAACTGGTTTATAAATGCTCGAGTTCGACTCTGGAAACCGATGATAGAAGAGATGTACAGAGAGGAGTTTGGAGATTCCTCAGATGAATCAATGCAAAGAGATGGCAATTACGACTCAAACTGACTGAAAAACAAAAACAGAACCGAGGCTTCTTCTTCCTCCTTATGTTTCTATCTTTACTCTTTTCAAAAACCAGCATTGTACTCTGCACTGGACTCAAGCTTCTTCGCTTCGCCAAGTTTTATTACAGCCTGAAAAACAAAAAAAAATGTTATAGTTTTGATCATAAAGATGAGAAAGATTGCGATATATGATCAAAGATAAGAACATCGTTAGCAAGCAAAACTTGCTTACCTTGATGAAATCTTCGGAGACAACGTAATCGCGCTCTGCACGTATAGCAAACATCCCTGCTTCAGTACATGTGTTACGCATATCTGCTCCATTGAATCCCTACAAAAGCACAAAGACAGTTTTCAATGAACATTTTTGCTCTGTTTTTTTCTGCTTAAACAAATACAACAAGAGAGGTGTGTGTGACGTGACGACGAACCTCAGATAGTTTGACGACCTTTTCGTAATCAATCTCTCCTTGTTTAGATATACGAGAAGCATGAATCTCAAGGATCTTCATTCTAGAATCTCCGTTAGGCAATGGGATCTTTATCTTCTTATCGATCCTACCAGGTCGAAGAAGCGCAGGGTCAAGAACATCAGGTCTGTTTGTTGCCATTATCACTTTCACCATGTCAAGCTCGTCGAATCCATCAAGTTGAGAGAGAAGCTCGAAGAGCACTCTACCACCTCCATCAGTCTTCACTTCTCCTTCGCTGGATAAGAACACAACTCACAAACAAGAAGTAAGCAAGAAAAAAGGAATCAAAGGAACAAACTTGATGATCACGAGCATATCTAAACATCTCCCTCAACAACAACGAACTATCTCCCATGTATTTGCTTACAATCGCGCTCGAAACAACCTACAAACCAAAAAGAGTAAACCTACAAACCTACACTAAACTAGGTGTATTCAAAGAAAAAACGAGCAGTCAAAACAGAGTATACATTACCGTCAAAAAGGTTAAATCTTTATTGCTGCTACCGATTGCTCTGGCTAACAATGTCTTTCCAGTACCAGGAGGTCCATAGAGAAGCACTCCCTGTTATAATAATATCAACAACAATGAATCTTTATTCTTTTGCGATAAGAAGTCGAAAACAAAACCAAAAAATCAAACCTTGGGAGGCTTTACTCCAACTCGTTTGAAGATTTCAGGATCTTTGAGAGGACTTTCAATACAATCTCTAAGATCTCTGATTTGTTTAGATAAACCACCGAGGTCTGAGTAGTTAACATCTCCACGTTCTTGATTCACCATATTATTAACCAATGGATTAACCTGGAAATCCAAAAATAAATATATCGGAAAAAACAAAAACAGAGCCAAATCAAACAAAAACAGAGCCCATCGAACAAAAACAGAGACAAATTCACAAAAAAGAAAAGAAAATAAGTTTTACCTTGGGAGGGAGGATTCTCATGATCGTCAACGTTTTTCGTTTAAGAGTAACTCTGGTTCCAGAAATCATAATCAAAGAGTTGAGAAAACTACATCGTTCTTTGTCAAAAGGATTCAGAATTTCTGCAACAAATTCCGCACGATAAGGTATCTGAGTACCTCTCCAGTGTGTTCAAGCCTTGCGGTTAAAGTATTTTCAATGTATTCCTCACCTGTAAATCAGAAAACACGTCAAGAATCGAGATATGGAGGAGACGACATCAAAAACGCAATCGAAGAAACTGAAATTAGCTGGTTTAAGAAGGAATCTGGACCAGCTTTGATGAAGTCTCGGAGGCTGTTGCGAAGGTTGAGAGTAGCCTTGTAGAAACCAATGACTCCGTTCCTCTCTGACTCATCTTCTCCGTCTTCCATTGAAGCGATGAGTTTTTTTTTTCTTTTTTCTTTTCTCTGCAAGTGAGTTTTTTTTGCTAACGAACGGAAGCAATCAAGAATCTGTTATTATAATACTTCCCGCTGATTTTCACAACTGGTTTTTTATTAAATGAATCACGCTATTTTCCACATATTCTACTTTTAACCCCCATACATTTCACATTTATCAGTTTAGCCCACAAACATATACATATTTGGAAGACTTCGACGGCACTTTACATCTCAACTCATATTTCTTAATCGGAAACACCATTACAAAAACAGAGAAAAATTGTAAATTTCTATGAACAAGATAAATAAGAGAAACATTAAAAAATATTCGTTCAAAAACTTGCACAAATCGGCATTCTTTGCTACATCTATTATACAAAAAGCCAAATGCAAAAACCCTGATTCCGTGGAAGCTAACTAGAGAGAGGCACAAAGAACATACCGACGAGCTGATGAAATCAAATCAATTTCAATGATCTGATTTCACTGTAAAGCATGAGCCTTTGCGTGTTGCAACACTTCTTTGAGCACCGAAGCTATTCGATGCGACATATGGTGTTCCAAAAACATCTCCTTCACTCTCTCATACCCATTTCTCCCCATTGTTAGCCTTAACTCAACTTCCATAGCCAATTTCACTATGTTCTTGGCGAGAGGCGTCACGCCTTCTTTACCCGCACCGTGTAAGAAACCAGTCGTTCCGTTCACTACAATCTCCATCGTACCTCCAGCTGCAGTACCAAGCACCGGGATCTTAAACGCCATGGCTTCGATTGTTATTCTCCCAAAGCATTCTCCTCTGGCTTGTGAGTTTTGAACAAGAACGTCTATAGCTGCTATATATGGAGCTACTGTTAGAGTTTTGTTGACAAAGTGGACATAGCTCTGAAGTTTCTTCTCTCGGACGAAGTTCCGTAACTCTGTCTCGAACTTTGTTTGTCGGCTCATGTCGCTTCCTACTACTACCGCATGCATTGTTGGTACCTGAAGCTTCTTCTCTTTGATCATTTCAAGACTTTCATGGAAGGCTCTGAGAAACAGATCTTGGCCCTTTCCACATAACTCTTGCTCCCAAGGAATCTGAGAAAGAGGAAGACTTGAAATGATGGCTTACTATTAATAATGCCAAACAGTAAGTCTTCATTTCGAACTCCGAGAGACTCTCGGGCGTGCTCTCACGGAGAACTCTCTTGGCAACGCTATCTTCAGCTACTTCCATCAATTCCTTGCTATTTCCTAAGTGCACTAGGTAAGTTTTAGGCATTTTGATCCTACATTCCAACAGTCATAGAACAACGTTTAAGCTACAAGAAGAAGGAACAAAACTGAAATGGGGAAGAGAGGAAACGAACGGACCCTAGGCGTGCCTGAGTTCTGTTCTTCCAGTATTCAGCTGTTGCGTGTGAATCAACCATCGCCCCTGCAACAAAAGGGAGGTGCTTGACCAAATCCGGTTTGAAATATATAGTGACCTCTCATCTCATGAATCCACCAGAGGATCTTAGGAAGAGCTTTAACAACATTCTCCTTGAGAACAGCATCAAGCCATTTCCCAGCCACAGCAGTATTCAGAACAATCAAATCAGACTTGAGAGCTGTATCTATCGCTTTCTCACCCTTTGCAGGGATAACCTAGAGACAAGAGAGTGAAAGCAGATGAAGCAAAAAACAGGCGATTAAAATTGTGAAAAAGAAGAGAGAAATGAGCTCTCGAACCTGCACACCTCGATCCAACATCTTGTGTTCGAGACTGTAGATAACTTGGTCTTCTTCAATTGGTTTCTGATTAGTGATCCAAACGACTTCAGCACCAACTCCTCTTAACAAAAACGCCAATTCCATTAACAACAAAGGTCCACCTATGAGAATTTGCATTTAAATTTAAATGTAATTTGGATTTAAATGTAAATTCTAAAACAAGCCAATGAGAGAGAGAGAGCAAATAGAATTTATAATTTAAATGTAATTTGGATAATTTATTAACGAGCCAATGTGTGAGAGAGAGAGCGCAAATAGAATTCCCAGAATCTAAAACAAAAAAGATCATTGTTTGGATCATTTCTTAACGAGAGAGCAAATGTAATTGTAAGAGAGAGCAAATGAGAGAGCAGATGCAAATTTTAAGAGAGAAATGAGAATAACGAGGCAATGAGAGACCAAATAAAATTCTCAGAATCTCAAACAAAAGAGATGATTTTTTTCTTTAGTATCCAAAAAATTTTCCGAGAGGAAAAAACAATCTAAAAACTTTCAATCATTGTTCTCTATGTCTTTCTCATCAACCTCAAGAACCTTGGAATGAGGATGACTTATCAACACCGTCGGATCCTCCGATCACCTGCATTTTGATAATAATAAAACAAACAATCTTAGCAGTTTTTAAATCCAAATATCATAGTTAATCTCATGTGTATTACCTTAGAACGCATCCTGGAATGTTTTACCTTAGAACGGCATCCTGGAATGAGTCCGACGGAATTTTTTTTAAAAAGATGGATGATTACAACACACACAAGAGTTTAGCGTCGCGTATGAGCTGATGAAGAATAAACGCAAGGTCAAAAGGGAGAACGATTTGAAGATGAAACAATGACCGTTGACCTTGCGGTTTGTTTCAGTTCGGGTTCGGTTTTGGTTTTTCGGATTTATAAATCTAGACCGTTCAGGTTTTGGGCAATTTTCGATTCGGTTCGGTTTCATCAAAATCGGTTTAATTCAGTTTGTGTTTTTCAATTCCTGTTTTTATGCCCAGGCCTAGTTAAATCCACTGCGCAACAAAATGTTTTGGATATGTGGATACTCTCCTTGTTAGAGTATTATTATGGGCTTTAATAAAATCCTATTCAACTTTTGGAAACATTTAACACCAATTTAGTCGGTATCATTTATTAACGAGGCAATTAGAGAGAGCAAACCATACATTTTAATTAGAGTCGGCATCCTAAATACTCTATATGTTCTCCAATAAGTGGTCTTTTAGTCTTAGGCACATGATTAAAATTCTTTTTTTTTTTTTCAAAATAAAATATGTTTTATTATCAATTCTAACACAATTCAACTAATAAAAAAACAATATGCAGAATTTAAATAGTCAAAACAACAAAAAATAAATTAACTTTTACATTGATTTGTGAGAAAATTATTTACTATTTGTGAACAAATATTTTTTTCTAAAAAGCTATTTATTGAAGAACAGAGGGAGTATAATGTTTATTAGCTGTCATAATATAGCGTTTTAAAAGATATTAATCTGGTTTTTTTCAATTAATAAATGAAGGAGAGAGCTCTCGTCCAAACAAAAAGCTGTTCGTTTATTACTCGCCATTTCCTCATTTGGCACTATCATCTATTTATTATTATTATTATTATTATTATTACAAAACTCATCGTAAACCTATTTTAGAAAGTTGAAATACTGAATTCTGAATCCTTCAAATTTGTCTATTTTTCCCATATTATTCCCCACCTCCCCTTTACCAATTCCACATTGAAAATGTTTGTTAAGAAAAACAAATGATCCAATCATATACTATGAACCAAATAAATTGTGCAATTTATTTAGTTAACACATTGATTCTCCTCGAAAGGTTTGTGTCGGCTGTTCCAATCTACGACAAAATTAATAAATAAAACAAAACAAAATATACATAAGGAAAATAAAAATAAAAATGTATGAATATGGTCACAAAGCCGTTAACTTCCTTCCAGCTTCGACGAGGCAATTGGAGTCCAAGTTCTTTTCTTTTTGGCCACTTTCACCAACCTCGCGTCCGACACATCTACCTTATTTATTTCATCATTTTATCAAAAATTCTACTTTTTCTATTATTTATTACACAACATCTACCTTATTTATTTAATCATTTCATCAAAAATTCTACTTTTTCTATTATGTATTACACAACCTCCATAGATCCTCAGGGACAATAAATCGACCTATCATAAAGCTTTAAAAAACTCTCTTCCATTTTGTTTTATGAATACTAGTAGTACTTTTCCCTCATGTCATATACTTGTACAATTAATTATTGATGATTCAAGAGCATATATTTCTTGTTAGTCAAATAATTGGATTCTTCGTTACAACTTACAAGGAAGGAAATTGGGTATAGTCACCAACTGGTTGTTAAGGTCTTTAATCCCTCAATTAAGCAATTTAGCATACACACTTCCTCAGAGAATATTTCTAGCAAATCAAATTATCTAGCACATTGGGTTGTTTTGTAATTTAACGCCTATATATTTAATATATTTGATTTGCTGACATTTCTGTTTGTTACTATTTAAGTAAAAAAAATAAAAAAATTCTGAAAAAATGCAGATAATTAATAACCACTTTTGCACGTCACTTAATAAGAAATGTGTGCCCGATGTATTACGCGACCAAAACATGTATCTATAAACAGTATGATACTCCACAAAAACTGTTGGTTTGATTTTTAGTTACAATTTTGTTAGAGAGTTTCGTCATTATGATAACTTAGCAATCATATTAGAGATTAGTTATGAAGTATCATGTCACGTAACACATGTTTTATGTTTGCTTATAAACAGGGATTTCGCAATCATATACGAAATAAAAGAAACATATGTTGTTGGTTCACACTAACCTATGATTTTATCAGCACAACAACAACTAATTTTGAGATGCTTTTAGTCAATTAATCTATTAAGCTTTGGTGGAAAAGTTTAATAGTAAAACAATTCAACGGTTGCTTGAATTTGTGTCCAAGCTATTAAACTGCTAAAAAAAAAAAAAAAAATACAAAACGAAGTTCAACTCTTTTCATCATTTTTATATGTTTTTGTTTATTTTAAAATTCTATTTATTTGAATAT
This sequence comes from Noccaea bulbosa, assembly GCA_900406535.1. NCBI lineage: Eukaryota > Viridiplantae > Streptophyta > Magnoliopsida > Brassicales > Brassicaceae > Noccaea > Noccaea bulbosa. The sequence continues at coordinate 116,847 of OVBJ01000067.1, forward strand.
AAGCACCAAGTCAAGTCAATGACAACACAGTATTCGTTCCGGTTCAATAATATTTTGTTTGTTTATCGACAGTTTGAAATATAAATGCATATAAATAGTCGTATTTGTAAAAATATTCTGTATTATCTATAATAAATAATCCAAACAGAAAAATAAAATATAATGAATTTTCTGCTCACGCGTGCTGTTCTCTAAATGGTTGGCACAGGAAAAACCAAAATTATTTATTAATATAATGATAAATTTGATACAGAAGCTTCGGTGGAATAAAAATTCAATAAAGAATTACTGGTAGAGAGATTGTCAAATTTTCTTCATAGATTATGATATTGTTGATATTTGTTAACGTTTATATTAATAATTTTAAAATCTGGGGTTTGTTGTCGAGGTTCCAATGATAAGATGGGTTGGTTCTGTTCTTCTTTGTGAGTGACAAACAAAAAAAAAAAGGAACAAGAATTTTTGTTTATTATAATTACAATTATTAATCGTCTCTCTTGGGATTGGTTTCTTCTTCTCTTTTCTCTCTCTTTTTGTCTTCGACTGTTCGAAGTTTTCTCTTTTCTTGTGTTCCCTGATTCAGCCACACATCCACAATCTCTCTCTCTTTTGTAGGGTTTTTAAACTTTCTCTCAGGTTGTGATTTTATTTTAATCGATTGTTCTTAGTTTCTTGATTTAAAGCTATGATTGCTCTGTACTAGAAAAGCTTTTCTTTTCTTGGAAAGAGATTATCATCTTATGTGTTTTAATTATATCCTCATATATGGCTTGTGAAAGTATGAAATCATCAGAAAAAAAATAAACACTTTGTAATAGTATCGATCTTTCATGATTTCATCATCATCTGCTTCTTTTTTTTTTTTTTTTTTTTTTTTTTTTTTNCGTCACTGAATTGAAGTGGAAAGACTTTCTTCCGTATAAAAGATTAGGGTTTTAATTTCTTTCCTAAATTGGGGATTTCTGGGTTCCATTTCTTTTCTTTTTTTTTTTCTCTTGAATTTTTCCATCTGTAATTGCGGCGTGAGAATACGATGTTTTAACCTCTCTCTGAAGATTGTTCCTTTTATTATCCAGAAAATTTAGTTTCAAACTTACACGTCTCTCTCTCTCTCTTTCTCTTTCTCTTACAGGAAATCTCGTTTTCGGACAAAAGCTCAATCGGATGAGACTTACTGTAATAACATTTTAATCTAATCCATGGCAGTTTATTACCCAACTAGTGTCGGCATGCAATCTCTCTACCAAGAATCCATCTACCTCGACGAACAACAACAAAAACAACAAGCTTCTTCTTCCTCCGCCGCGTCTTTCTCCGGCGGCGGCGGAGGAAACTGTCTGGAAATCCCAAACTCCGGCGGTGTTCGCAACGAGATGGTTTTCATCCCACCAACAAGCGGCGACGACGTCGTCGTAACAGGACTCAACGGAAACGTAACAGTCTCAAGCAACGATCTAAGCTTTCACGGCGGAGGGCTCTCCTTAAGCCTCGGGAATCAGATCCAATACCATTACCAGAACCTCTCCAACCAATTGAATTACAACAACAATCCGAATCCTTCTTTGTCTGACGAGAATGTCAAGAGCTTAAACCACCATCAACATCATCATCAACAACATCAATCAGAGCAGATTTCTTCCTCTGGTAATTACAACAACAATGGAGTCGGATTCTACAACAACTACCGTTACGAGACATCAGGGTTTGTGAGCAGCGTCTTGAGATCGCGTTACCTTAAACCCACACAGCAATTGCTCGATGAAGTCGTTAGCGTCAGGAAAGATTTGAAATTGGCGAATAACAACAATAAGAAGACCAAGAACAACGATAAAGGTCAAGACTTTACTAATGGGTCGAGTGATAACAAAACAGAGGTCGAAGAGAAATATCAAGAGCTGTCTCCTTCAGAACGTCAAGAGCTTCAGAGCAAGAAGAACAAGCTCTTAACAATGGTGGATGAGGTAGTTATTATTTATTCAAAACTTTAAAAAAAAAAAAAAAAAAGCAACAAACTTTTTCGAATGCATTATTGATAATTGTTTTTGATTGCAGGTAGATAAAAGGTACAACCAATACTACCATCAAATGGAAGCTTTAGCTTCGTCATTCGAGATGGTAACAGGTCTTGGAGCAGCTAAGCCGTACACATCAGTTGCTCTGAATCGAATCTCTCGCCATTTCCGGTGCTTGCGGGACGCGATCAAAGAGCAGATTCAGGTGATCAGAGGGAAGCTTGGGGAGAGAGAGTCTTCTGATGAACAAGGAGAGAGGATACCACGTCTTAGGTATTTAGATCAAAGGTTGAGACAACAGAGAGCTTTGCATCAACAGCTTGGAATGGTTAGACCTGCTTGGAGACCTCAACGAGGCTTACCTGAAAACTCTGTTTCTATACTCAGAGCTTGGCTCTTTGAGCATTTCCTTCATCCGTAAGTGTTTCATTAACATGACACTTGTGTTTATTGCTCCTCTTTGCTTAATTAGTAACCATTTCTAGCGTTTGTTTTGTAGATATCCTAAGGAATCTGAGAAGATCATGCTTGCGAAGCAGACAGGACTATCGAAAAACCAGGTAACACCGAGACAAGAGATCTTGCTTTTGCTGTTGGCTTAATCTTTTGTTCTTGCCGTTTATCTGAGTGGTTCCTCTGTTTCTTGATTTAGGTTGCAAACTGGTTTATTAACGCGAGAGTTAGGCTATGGAAACCGATGATTGAAGAGATGTATAAAGAAGAGTTTGGAGGAGATTCGTCAGAGTTAGTCTCTAACTCTAATCAAGACAACAGCAACAGCAACAAAATGCAGGAAACGTCTCAGCTCAAACATGAAGACTCTTCTTCTACGCAACAACAGAATCAAGGAAACAACAACAACAACAACAACAACATTGCGTATACATCATCTGATGCAGAAGAGAGCCTCGTGTTTGCAGATCCGAAACCAGACCGTGGTGCTACCGGAGATTACGACAGCTTGATGAACTACCATGGCTTTGGTATCGATGATTACAATCGATACATTGGACTTGGGAACCAGCAAGATGGAAGATTCTCTAATCCTCATCAATTACACGACTTTGTCGTCTGAAAAAAGTTTCTTGGCTTTTTCACAAGTTCAAGAACTAACAATAGCGCGCCAGTGATGGGATTTGGGGGAGAGAGTATGATGATTCTTGAAGCGCAAGAAAACGCGCTTTTCAGCATTTTTATAGATAAGCGGATATATTAAAGATATATACAATATATATCTTATACTATATCTGTAATATTTGTTATGGGCATATATAAAGGTTAGATTTTGTGAAAACTGTAGGTTGTTAGTCTTTACATTTGTATATGAAATTGAGCCTTTATGTACACTTTGGTAAGCCAAATATTGTAATGTTTTTGTGTATAATCTTCGTGGTGGTATAAACAAACAAATAAACAACATGTTACTGTTAAATCTAGTTTTTCATTCATTATTTTTCTTAAGCATGTTTTAAAGTGTAAACTTGTCAAGAGACTGTAAAATGCTGCAAATTCTCTAATTTCTCTGAAATGACAAGTTGGTTTTTCATAACTAAAAATTATCACCATAGGTTACACTGAAACACACAAAATATCCAAAAACAACAAAAAAAAATGTTAAAAGACACAGCTCTAAAGACTAAAGCTGAAGCTTCAAGATCTGTTTTTTACAAAGCTTTCCTAAATATCCCACATTCCTCTGATCCATCAAAGCTGAGATGTCTGGTTAAGTCCCTGAAATGTGCATTATCAATCATTATAAGGCATTCACTCTGAAATTAGTAAAAACACGATTGACATTTTTTTTTACAGTGTATTACCGGATCTGTTACCTCTATGCTGCTTGATGAAGAACGGTTACTATTACGATGTCTAGACCAAAACCCTTTCTTCAACGCAGAGTCTTTAGACGAAGGTTTATTCCATTTGGAGCTGATAGAAGCGAAGTGCCATTTCAAGAAAGACTTAGACGGACCTTTGCTACTGCTACTAGGTTCCATCTTCAGAGCTTTTCCTTCTCTTCTCCCCGTCTTCTGAAACATAAACTCGTCGCATTCGCTCTCGCCGTAACTATCGACCACACGGTTTTTACATCTTTTGTAGTGCTTCGCCTTGGCTTCCGCCTCCGCTTTCAAGGCCTTCCTCGTGATTTTGGCAACGCGTTTCTCTCCGATCGTGCAAATGGGGCAAGCGGGATCGTACTTCTCTATCTCGGTGGTCATGGTCTCTAAGCACTCTGCGTGGTAAACATGGCCACACGCGAGAACAGCAGCGATCGGGAGCTCGAAAGTGGCGATGGAAGACCTCTCGGTAAGTGGCTTCGAGCATGCTCCACAAGTCTGCTGATCGACGACAACGGAAGGGGAGAAGGAGAATCTGCTGCTACCACCACCACTAAGCTTCCGTCTGCCAGAATCTAACTGTTCGCTATCGAAGGACCATCTCTCTCTCTGAGAATACGCCACGAGCTCAGAGAAAGTGTTCAAGGACCAGCCACCTTCGGAGGAAGCGTAATTGGATCCGTTGGCGAAGTCGTTGCTACATGTCGAAAGCACAAAGGAGGACCTTCCTTCAGAGACTGAGTAATTATTATTTGGGGATTTCAAACCTAGAATTTGACTATCGGAAACCTGCCTAAACAACTGATGCCCCGGTGAACGGCGTGCCCGTCTTGATGGTGTGGATTTAGGAGGAAGCAAACGTGAGTGAGCTGACGAAAGATCACAGACTGGCGGGGAAAGAGAAGGCATGGAGAACACAGGCTTGGGAAGAGCTGATGGAACTATACTCTGTGAGTCAACCAAATTCTTCACCTGAAAACATTAAAGAACCAAAAAGGGCTTAAGATATCCTGAAGAAGATACAACAATGCCTCCCCAAGAGGCACTCGTAACCTCAAAATTAAGCTCAAACTAGAGAAAAGTAAACTATCTCACCTCGATGGGATCATGGCTTGCCAAGGATGAATCTGCCACACAAAAAAAGAGTAACATAAGACAGCACGAATACAATAAGCAAGCTTAATTCATTACAGAAAATGCTTCCCGGTTACATGATAGAAATGTGCTCATAGACATAATACTTAAAAACTAGCAAGCTTTACTTATAATGTTCCATCTTCATCATGTTGATGAAGTGGAAAGAACGAAAACCGACTCAAATGCCAAATCCAATGAAGCTTCCAATAAGTGTTGCTAATTACCTGAAGAAGGTGGGAGTGGGACGATCGAATTCGTGCCCATCTCTGGAGTTGCTGATTTCTGAGAGGCAGGAGTCCCTAAATGGCCATCAGGAGGGGTTCCTCCCTCAGAGAGAGAGCCTAATGACATCTTATCCATGCTAATCCCTCTACTCCCAACATATGGACTGTAATAAGGAGAGCCTTCAATCTCATCAGCTACACGTCTCCTATTGTCACGTCGGAAACTCCATTGCGGCGAGCATGCTGAGTTCCGATGAAGAGCTGCACCTGCATGTCCTCCACTACTAGGAGGAACCTTTCTGTCTTTCACAGCTACACAGCAAACTGAACCCATAATCTTCTCACAACTAATTCTTTACACTCTCTGCTCCACGCAAACTTGCAAACAATTTGCAGCAGCAAAACGCTTATCTCCCTATTGTAGCCCTGCAAAATAGATCGGGAAAGCGTAAGAAACTTATAAGATCTGAAATGGTTACAGCCAAACAGAAGAATCTATGAAGCAGATTAATCATTCGATACCAAGAAAAAATTTCACTGAAACGCATCTCGAAAACCAACTCAAAACACCGAATATCCTGGTTTTGATTATGTTCATGGTTTCAATAGAACGATCCATTTCCGGGGGGAATACGACTATAAAACTCCTAGGAGAGAAGAAGATAACACAGCACGAGGGAAAGTCTCTCACAGAGTCCTGAATAAGCTGAGTCGATTAACCCGGAAATCCAAAATTTAATCACAGAAAACGAATCTAATCAATACACGAGTAGCCAAAATCAACCTAAAATTCTAAGTCGATTCGTATTCGTAATCGCCACAGAGATGAATATATAAACGGCCAAAGGATAGATTCAACACGGAAACAAGGGCTCACCAGACAAACGAATGTCTCGGCGAATCAATACAGGAAGAGCGTAGAAAGATGCGTGCGAGGATTAAGAAAGGGCATACGTATCGGAGACAGATCCTCCGGCGGTGAATAAACGACGGAGATAACCGTCGATCGGCAAAAACCAAAATCGATCTGAGAGAGAGAGAGAGAGAGAGAGACACGATGGTGAAGGAAGGAGAAACAGTTTTGGGTGCGTCTGCGTCTGCGTCTGGGGATGAAGAAACACGCACGGGGAATTGTGCCACGTTCCTCCTCACTTTTTCTTTTTCTTTAATAAAAAAATAATTCTTATTTTTCGTTTTTTCTTTATTTATTTATATTTATTTTTTAAAACTTTTGCTTTCTGGTAAAGTTTTGTCTAGTTTCGGAATCTCAATCAACAACCGAGTGATATGATAAAACAAAAACCATTATGAAAGTTCATAAACATCATTAGAGATTTTCTGGTAAAAAGATTTTAATTACCATCTCTAATGGTTGGCAAAAAAAAAAAAAAAAAAAAATNTAATGTTAATTTTTTTTTGTTTGATTAATGTAGGAGAGATTGGGTGGCTTCTGGACCACGATGGAGTGCGCTCTACGTGTTACTGTTTCTCCATTAGCCGCAAAAGCCAAAACTTTTCTGCCACCACTTAAATAAATACTTAGCTTTTAAATAAATAAAATGTTTTAATGGCATTGGCAACTACTGTATTATACTCCTTGACTGAGTTAATATATTTGTTCACCCACTCTCATCAGTTAGATAATAAATTAATGAGATTAAATAACATAATCAATGTATCTACTTTAAAGTGCAAATGCCAAAACTTGTCAGCAACTAGGTAACTAGGTTATATAGTGTTACGTTTCGAATTGTTAAAAAGTAAAAACAGAAAGAAAAAAAGGTTTTCCGGTACGAATTTCTTAATTTGTATTACGATTAGGTTAATTTCTGAAAACTTTTTTTTTTAATTATTTTTTTTTGCTTTTTCTTACAACAATATTGCTTGTTGGTAAGTAAAACAATATACATTTATGGTATGAAATCATACCCTGCCCCATATATGGGAACTCCATCTAGTGCATTTCTGTAACTTTTATTACAATAGATTTGATTTATTGATTGCCAACTTTAGTGTTTAATGAACGGGCTTTCTGTGACTCGTATTATTATTGGGTCCAAGTCGTAGAGGGCCCATTACGAACAAAGCCTGGACCACCTTAATTGGTCAACAACAACAACCTTTGCAAAGTTTAAATGGCAGCGATTTTTGTTTTTTTGACAAAAATTATTCTCTCTTATTACTTATTAGTTAGTAGTTAATAATTGGGAGAGTTGGTTTAATATTCTAGAAACTTTTTCTAATTTGAAAACTAACCCTTTTTAAACAACCTTTGAAAACTAACTTTTTTAAATAAGTGAAAAGACAATAAAACCATTATT